>AWWV01009486.1:0-31548 GCA_001974805.1 Corchorus capsularis | reverse complement strand
GTACACGTGGCGTGACATGTGTCACTTTTTGGTACATGTGGCGTACCACATGTCACTTTTTGGAACACGTGGCATGCCACGTCGGACACCGTGATAGAATCGTTTGTCCT
This sequence comes from Corchorus capsularis, assembly GCA_001974805.1. Lineage (NCBI taxonomy): Eukaryota > Viridiplantae > Streptophyta > Magnoliopsida > Malvales > Malvaceae > Corchorus > Corchorus capsularis. Next base: position 31,438 of record AWWV01009486.1, on the reverse strand, counting down.
ACCATGACGGAGGGTGCAAAGTGGTACAAAAATAAAACTTTAGGGTGCGTTTTGGTCAAAATAAAAAAATTGGGCGCAAAGTGGCAGTCCGTACAAACTTAAGGGTGCAAAGTGGCATTTATGCCATTTTTCTTTTAACATTTTTCTTTTAACTAATGGTGAAAGTTGAAGTTATTTGACCAAAAAGAACAATTAAAAAGGAACAAAGGAGTACTTTGTTGGTTTTCTTGTACTTAAAATCATTGTACCTGAATAGAATCTCGACGAAACAACCTTAAATAAGGACCAGTTTTGTTGAGAGGTGGTTAGAATTTATTGGTAGAGTTTAATACTAATTAATAATTTTGAATTAAGGAGAAAAAAAATTCAAATTTAAAATTTTTATCTTGACTAGTTAACGACTTATCCTAGTATTTTGTAGGGATTTCAAGTTAAATGCTCGGTATTAATATAAAATGTTTAAAAAGAAGGTGGACTTATGATCCGATAGTCACAAGATGCCATATTGTTCATGCAATCAAAAGGTTCGAAATTAAAAACAAAAAAAAAATGTCTAATATTAACAATTTACAAAATCTATGTCAAACTCAATATTGAAACACCTCAAATCAACTATTTTGGATTTTGATTTCATAAGATTGACTTCAAGATTCTATTCTCAAACTCCCCCTATTATCTCTCTTTTGGTTAAACTATTCTAAAGATATTTTTCTTCACATGATGATTGCATTTTCTCACTTAAAATTAAAAAAGAGTTTCCTTCAAAACAAAACGCCATTGCCATCTCTTCTTTCTCAAATCATAAACCCTTTTTCATGATGATGGTGAGCTTTCCACTTTTACCAAGCTTTACATTTGACAAATTTAAGGTTTAGTTTCCACTTATGGGTCATATATATCTCCAATTTTTCGAATTTAAAAATTATTATCCTTGAAATGAATATTTCACCATTTTCAGTTTACCTTATCTTGAATTTTTCTTATTTGTTTCCAATGGCTAACAATTTGAAGATGCAGAGAGTTGAGGCGTAGAAGGCAAAAAAGGAACCCTAAAGCCATGAAGTCCAAGCTCAATATGCAGAGGCATTGCCCCAAAATAATTATATTCCCAGCTTGTTCCCTTCTCATACTAGTAATTAATTATCACTAATCTCCAATTCTTCCTTCTTTCATAGTGATTTTTTTTTTGTCTTTAATTAACTTGGTTTGTGGTGGCAGGGGATTTGTGGGTATTTAACAGTAAAGTTGTGCCTGTTGACCAAACAAACAGAACATAGCATCAAGTTGGATTCACATGAACATTACAACAAATCTTTGTCGGGTATTGAAGCAACTTCAAAATTGCTACTTCCTTTAAACACATCAGCATTAAACTTAGCAAGATCTCTCAGTTCAGTTCTGAATGGAATTGAACTACCATTTGCCACCATTCAAACCAAGGTAACATTCATATATACATGTCAAATTAATGATGGTAGAAATCTGGTTTTTTTTTTGGTTAATATGACATGAAAGTTTATCTGTTTTTTTTTTTTTTTTTTTTTAATAATAATCTCAGATTGCACCATCATTGTTTGTTGCACTTTCAACAATCCCGAATTTGGCACAGATTTCTTATATAGGATTGAACGGCTTAATTTTTTCATATTACACTGACCATGATCAAAAGGTTGCAGTATTTTCAAATACTTCATTTTCTTCCAATTGGTATGCTATGCCAGTGAACCGGGATACCGGGATGTTATATGGAGAGGCAGTTGCTTTGAGAGCTATGATGAGTATAAACCATAGCTGGTTTTGGGAAACCTTAAACCGGACAAATGGGTACTCTTTACTAGCCAAAGGATGGAATCAAGAAAGTCTATTTTTTACCAATGTAGCTATGGATGGAAGGGGTGTTATATCTGTTGGATTTCCTGCTAAGGTTGTGATTGATCATTTTGAAGCATTAGATTTTAATGGAGGGGAATTTCACTTGGCTACTATTGATGGGGATGTGATTATGCAAATGAAGCTTCCAAATATTGAGATTTTAGTAAATAATCACACGGTTTCAGTTCAATCATTGAAACCTGATGGTACTACACATGAGGTTTCATCATGTGTATGTGTTGATCATGGGAAATTAAGAAGCTTTCATGGGAAAATCAAGGGAGTGAAGTACAAATTTTATTGCTCCTCCGTTGAGATTGCCGGAGTTCAATCTGTAAGTCTTCCTATAGCATCAATGGAACATGTTCTGTCTGAATTTTGAAGTAAATGTTATGTTACAAATTACTTTGGACTAAAGTCCCTTTTTTTCCCCTTAAACTTAGTCCCTTTCTAACGGTATTTGCTGACATGGCAATGCCACGTTGGACCAAAATGCCATGTGGCAAGGCCACGTCAGACCAAGGCGCTGACGTGGCATTGCCACGTCAACAATATTGTTTGAGGACTAAAATGACTTCAAATTGCAAGTTCAAGGGGCAAAATGTCCAAAATTATTAAAATTTAACGGACAAAATGTCAAAATCATACAAGTTTAGGGGGCAAAAAGGGCATTATAAGTCAATTACTTTGTTACATCTTGATTTTTTTTCAGGTATATGTGTTAGCTTATCCAAGGGATCATGGATTAGTAGGTATTGTTGGAAGCAATAGCAAGCTATCATCAATGCTCATTAAGCTAATATTTATATCCATAGTTGTTGCTCTTGCCATCTTCATTTTCTTTAGCATCAGAGCGGCGAAACGAGAAATGTTCTTATGTGCTGCTTTTGTAAAGCAAATGAATGCAACTCAACAAGCAGAGAGGAAGAGCATGTTCAAAACTCAAACCTATTTGAGGGCGAATCACGATATTCGATCTTCCTTGGCAGCAATCACTACTTTGTTAGATCTTTGTCATGATGATGCCAATCCTCATTCTGAATTAGCTGCAAATTTGGCTCAAATTAAGACTTGCACAAAAGATCTCCTAGGTGAGACTTTTTGCTCCAAATTAGTACTTTTTTGCAATTTCAGAATTTTAATCCTTTTGTGCTTTGTCTTATTAAAATCATGTAGGGATATTAAATTCAGTTTTAAAGATGAGTAAAATTGAAGCTGGGAAAATGGATCTTGAGGAAGAAGAATTCAACTTGGCTCAACTTCTTGAGGATGTTGTTGATATGTTCTATCCATTAGGCATAAAAAAGGGCATTGATGTTGTGCTTGATCCTTGTGATGGTTCCATTTCTAAACTATATCAAGTGAAAGGTGACAGAGTCAAGCTCAAACAAATCTTATGCAACTTACTAAGCAATGCTATTAAGCATACATCAGAAGGTCATGTCTCAGTTCGAGCAGTGGTTAAGAAAAGAAGCTTTGAAAAGAAAATTATTGCTTCTAATGGTAATCTAGTATTGAAATGCCTATCAAAGTGCTTCTGCAATAAAGAAGATTTTGAAGATATAGATGCCCTTCATAAAGCTGAGCAAAATCTTAACAAAATGGAGATTGAATTCGAGGTCGATGATACAGGCAAGGGAATTCCTAAAGACAAACAAGCATCTATTTATGAAGAATTTTTTCAGGTTAAGGAAACTCCTCTTGGTGAAGGCCGTGGTCTTGAAGAAGAAGGTTGCGGTCTTGGACTTGGCATTGTCCAATCCATTGTAAGTAATTGCATAAATTTGTTGGCTTATTAGCCTTTTTACCTGAATTACGGGGATAAGGACAATTTGTCCCCTGAACTTTCCAAATTCATGACAATTTGCACCGGTCAAGGGTAAAATGTCTTGAAAATGGAAGTTCAGGAGGTGAAATGTCCTGATTTGAAGTTCAGGGGGCAAAACGTCCTTGACGCAATGGTTAAGGAGGCAAAAAGGCTAAATAAGCCAATTTATGTTCATGTTACTAGTTTTGAACCGACAGGACATGAAAGATTCATTGTTTCTATTTGCAGGTTCGCTTGATGGATGGAGAAATCGGAATCATTGAGAAAGATCCTAGTGAAAGAGGGACTTGTTTCAGGTTCAGTGTTCTACTCAATGCATGTCAATCTGAGCCAGTTGAAGCTTTGGAAGACTCTCCAAATGGATTCCATCCCCATTTTTCATTCATTAGGAACCCTACAATCAAATCAGAAGGATCCAATTCTCATGTAATACTCTACATAACTGGGGAAGAAAGGAAGAGAGTTTTGAAAAGATACATTGAAAACTTGAACATCAAAGTGACATTGGTAAAACAAGGGAAAAATCTTCATCAAGAGCTTGAAAAGATAAAGCGAAAGCTAGATCTTCCTTACTACTGCAATAAACCTGAATTGAGTTTAATGGACTACCTCAGCAAATCAGCATCAAGCAATTCTGATTCAACTTCACATGATCCACCTTTTGGTACCAAAGAAGGAAATGACACTAGTTTGCCTTTGCCACCACAATTCATAAAGGCAAACTCTAGAACTTGTTCAACATTCATAGTGCTAGTAATTGATTCAAGTGCTGGTATTTTCTCCGAATTATGCTCCGCTGTGGCCGAATTCAGGACAGATATCCCTGATTCCTTGTGTAAAGTTGTGTGGTTGGATAATCCTGTCAAGCGTACTCATCCAAGGGATGATGAAGAAATCAAGCTAATTCCTCCTTGTGATCATCTTATATATAAACCCTTTCATGGATCAAGGTTAACTCAAGTGCTACATTTGCTTTCGGAACGAAAAGGGAATTCTCTATGCAACTTCCCAAAGTCCATGAATTCTACAAGCATGAAGCTTTCAGGGACCGAGTCCGAAAATTCTTCATCTCATCCACTCCAGCAGGTTGTAGTACACAAAACAGAAGAAAAGAGAATTGAGAAGCCATTAAGTGGGAAGAGGATTCTAGTAGTGGAAGATTGTTACTTGTTGCGCAGGTTAACTGTTACTACTATTCAGAAACTTGGAGCAGAAGTTGAAATCTGCATAAATGGGAAAGAAGCATTTGATGAAGTGAGTAAGATTTTAAAAGAGAAGAAGGAAGGAAACTCCCTAAGTCTCCATTATGATTATATCATCATGGATTGCGAGGTTTTAACTTTTAAACATGAAAACTCTTCAATATAGGCAAAATTTGTGCATATTTAGGAACATTAATAATTCATTGCTTCCTTTTGTTCTTTTTGCAGATGCCGGTGATGGATGGATATGAAGCAACAAGGCTTATAAGAAAGGAGGAGCAGAAATATGATGTTCATATTCCCATTATTGCATTAACAGCTCATGCCATGCCAGAGGAAGCAAACAAGACCCTTGGTGCTGGAATGGATTTCCATTTGACTAAACCATTACAAGTTGACAAATTGCTAGAGGTTCTTCATTCTCTGCAATAAATTAATAAGAACAAGAAAATTCTAAGTTTTTGCTTATTAAGTTCTTGTTGGTGTAATTATTTTCTACACTTGAATTTTCATGATTTAGCATACCATTTTCAATCATGAATCATGATTTGGATACATAATAAACAGAGGAACTCAATGATCAAGACAGGGGAACCTCAGAAAAACACATTACAACATTAATTTTACAACTGAACTGAGTCTATCTGTAAAACATGAAATGAAATGAAGCATACAATTAAAATTTATACATTAATGGGACCTAAATAAAGAGCTTCCCAATCATTTAGGCTTTAGGCTTCTTAACAATAAGCACAGGGCACTTGACATTCTGTGCACAATGATTGCTCACACTCCCCAGAAAAGCCCTGTCCCATTCCATAAAAAATCAATTCAAACATGTTAGATTCAAATCCAAAATTATTGCTATTTCTACAAAATCTTAACATAAGAGGGAGTCCCAATTTACCTCTTGATGAGGCCATAGCCATGGGTGCCCATGACTAAAACATCAGCCTTAATTTTCTCAGCAACTTCGCAGATCACATCCCTTGGATCACCACTTTCCACTCTTACTTCCACCTTAATCTAAAAAAGACATTCAAATCAATTTAAAATTGCCCATCTCAAAAAAAAAAATTGACACTCAAAAAAAAAAAAAAAAAATCCCCTCACCTCATCAGCTTGATCTCTGCACAATTTCTTAGCCTTTTCAATGACACAAGCGGCCACATCGTTGCTATATTTGTCGATGCTTGCTAATATATCAGCTGAAAACATATACCCTGAAACAAAAATGATCACATCATTTGCTTTTTGGTTAATTACCCAAAATTAATTACCATTAAAACCGTATAAAAAAATAAAAATACCTTGAAAGTAAGGTCTCCTACCTGTGCCATCCAGAGAAGAATAGACGACTCGTGGAGGTTTAGCATAAAGGAGGAAAAGGGTATCTTTGGAATTCTGAGAAATCACGTTCTTGAGACACCATGACAGAGCGTACATGCTCTCCTCGCCTTCATCCACAGCCACCAGGATTTTGCGATCTTTTGCTACAACGTCAGCCATTTGAAAATTGGAATTGAATGAACAGTTGAATGCTAAAAGTGAAGTTGAAATTTTTGATGGATTGATGAGAGTTGAGTTGGGAGAGTGAGTAATTTATAAAGAGAGCGTTTTTGTTTTGAGAGGGGAAAAAAACTGTGGGTTATGGTGAGTTTTGGGTTGGGTTGTTCAGTTGCCGGTTTTGCAAAAGACAGTGGGAAAGAGAAGTCTTGGTTTGACTCTGTGTCTTGCCTTTGGTTTTTGTTGTTTTGCAGTTTATAAATCTAGATCACGATGAGGCAAACGTGTAACCTGTTGGCTGGCATATGCTTCTTTTGGATAATGATAGACAATTTTCCACCTGCCTACTTAAGATTCATAGGTCATAGCTATCAAATCTAACAAAGAGACAGAGGAACACTACTTTATAGATTTGAGAATTAGAATGTAACGCCGGATTTTTTTGTTTAATAGTACATAAATACTTAGATTCTGATTGGGACCTAAGCCATACATGATAGATTTTCTAAGGCTTATTAGCCTTTTTTGCCTCCCAATTATGGAGCTAAAATATTTTATCTTCTAAACTAAAATTAAGACAATGTTTATCATGAACTTTTCGAATTTAGAACAATTTGTCTCCTCTGTAAGTGTAAAATGTCTTGAATTTGGGAAGTTTAAGGGACTAATTGTCTTTACTTTAAAAATTTAGGAAGTAAAATATCATGATTTGAAATTAAAGAGTCAAAATGTCATTGACCCAATAATTCATAGGCAGAAGGGCTATAACCCAATTTTAAATGTCTATCTTGTCAAATTCAAGATAAAATTTAATTTAAGATATATTGTTTAAAGGATACTGAACTTATTCTATTCAATCTCACAGGTGTTGGTATAGTATCGAATCAAGAATCAACAGTATTGTGCCTATTTGTTATCTTGAAGGATTACATGTAAGCCAAAATTTGCATTCATAAGACATTTGTCTCACTCTAACGTAAATATTTTACATTAATTTCCATGAAATAGTGGCAATATGTCATCTCAAAGTAATTCCAACAAAAGATAATTAAAGCTTAAGATTATATGGTTAAAGCTTTAAGATTAGGATAAGGGTCCTTTGGCCCTTTGGTCAATTTAATATTAGGATTTAGAGTGATTCTATTCTTCACCTCATAGAAAAGTACAAGATTATGATTCCCACCCTTGAACAAAAGCCATAGTTCACAAATATACTACTCTACAAAATGAAAAAAGAGAGATCATCAAGGATAATTTATCTTTATATTCCAAATCCAAGTTCCTCTCTAGAAAAGTAGAGAAGGGACCTTTAACCTTTTTCTAGAGAATGAACTTTCAAAAAGATTTTCTTGGATCCATTTTGGGCCCATAACGAATCCAAAATAGGCCCAAGGTTCCTTGATTGAGTAAAACGGAGTCGTTTAGTATCGCAAGCCCAATAAACAGAGAGGTCCAAAAAGTTTCATAAGGAACGGCCCAGATTGACCCATTAGTAGAGCCAACTACCCCCGAATGGAAGCACCTGATTGGTCCGAACAACTCACTCAGTCAAAAACGTGCCAACTCACCCTCCCCATATATACCTACCAACAATACACTCACTCTCTTTCTAAACCAAAAATAAACTTGCACTTTCTCTCTCTAGATTTTGGTTTCCTCCTTTTGACCAGTTTTTTTTTTTTTTATATATATATAAGAGGAAGATTCAATTCCTATTTTTCTCTTTTTTTGGTTCATTTCTTTTGTTGTTGTTGTTGTTGGTTTAGTGAAAGGAAATAAACATCATGTTTCTCTTGGATTGGTTCTATGGGGTCCTTGCTTCCCTTGGTTTATGGCAAAAAGAGGCCAAGATCTTGTTTTTGGGGCTCGATAATGCCGGCAAGACGACGCTGCTTCACATGCTCAAAGATGAGGTAAAATTTTCAATAATTCACCATGGTTGCTGAATATGAAATTGAATGATCGGTTCAATCAAATTACTTTATAATGTTCAGAGAGAATTGGGAATTTAGATTTGTGTTAATATAGTTTGCTTTTCTGTTAAAGTTATAATATTTCTGATTTAACGATGATTTTGATGCTAAGAAACCTGTGATTAGAGCTGATTAAGATTATGAATCTGTACTATAGATTGGGTTTGATAAAGATTAGCCTTTTGACTTTAAAGGGTTATTTTTTTGTTATTTAGTTAATGAATGGAGAAATGGGTTTAATTGCTCTGTTTAATCAATGAAGTGATTGAAAGTTTTGGTGTTTGGCAGAGATTAGTTCAGCATCAGCCAACACAGCACCCCACATCAGAGGAACTGAGTATTGGGAAAATCAAGTTCAAGGCTTTTGATTTGGGAGGCCATCAGATCGCTCGAAGAGTTTGGAAAGATTACTATGCTAAGGTTACATTATTTTCCCTGCAAATTTCATGTGATGAATTATGTCTTTATATAAAGTCTATGCACTTCTCTTGCATTTTCATTGTGATTTGATTATTGGGTTTTTGAATCTCTTTAAGTGGTCTTCCATGATCAATATTTTGGGAACAATTTCCATTTTTATCTAGCTCTCGATGAATTGAACATTAGGTGCATTAATTATTGTTAAAGACTTCAAGTATGGTTAACTATGGTGAAGTTTGTTGCATGAATAAAGATTTGTTACTTTTCTATGGTAGGGTAGGTTGCTTTTCTTCTTTGACATTCCACTTGAGCATGAGCATCTATATGATTTCAAGACTATCTTGTGTCCATTCTGAATGTGCCTCTATAATCCCAGATAATGGTTCTAATGATTATCTGATTCATGAGGGGCAAAGAATAAGGATGGAGAGTTCGCTGATAGCACCTTAATTTTAAGAAGGTGTTTTGATAGTACCTCGCCACACAATTCCTATTTGTGCCCTCTTTTAGTGAAGTAATGGTATTATGGTCACATTGAATTTTCTCCTTTTGCTATGGTTTTCTGGAACATATACTTGCTCTGAATCTTCTTTGCATGTTTCACTTCTGGTTTGGGTACTCTTGCACAATAGAATGCTGCTAGTTTTCAGAGGTTCTGTTAATATTGATATCATGTTTTCAATGAGAGCATAATTACTAGAAACCTTTCTCTTTTCTATTTCCGTAGAGCATAAGTAAACTGATTTGAAATTTATTTGTAGGTGGATGCGGTTGTTTACCTGGTAGATGCTTATGATAAGGAGAGGTTTGCTGAGTCAAAAAAGGAGTTGGATGCTCTCCTCTCTGATGAATCCTTGACTAATGTTCCATTCCTCATTTTGGGCAACAAGATTGATATACCATATGCTGCCTCAGAAGACGAGTTACGTTACCACCTTGGACTGACCAATTTCACCACGGGCAAGGGTAAGGTCACCATGGCAGATTCAAATGTCCGCCCCCTTGAGGTATTCATGTGTAGCATTGTCCGAAAAATGGGTTATGGAGATGGTTTCAAGTGGCTTTCTCAGTACATTAAGTAGGTAGCCATAGGAAATTTAGATATGCTTTCTTTCTTTATGTTATTTTATACTGAATTTGAGTTGGATGAAACATTTTCTGAAATCATTGTTGCAGGTGTTTCAAACACCCCCTAATTACTGCACCTTTTTGGCTTTTTCCCTCTTTTCTTATCCCTTATTATTTTTTATCCATTTTTGTTTGAATTGGTAAACATGCCCTTCTTTACGAGACAATGAGACATACAAGTAATTGATGATTATTGTGATTGATGATTTGGCCCCTGATTTTAATTTAGAGGGTGACACTTTTGATTCGGTCCTCTCCACTTTGCCAAATCTTAACTATACTGACATTTTTATGCTTGTGATTCAACTTTACTCATTTAACAGCTGGGACTCAAAACTGTTCTTTGTTCTACTATCTTCATTTTATATCTTCTACTACTAAAGTATCAAAGGATAGAATAGTCAATTTACAAAGTTATGGTTTGGATGGTTGGTGTTGAGGCTTCCTTAATCCTTGAGCAAAACCCAGAAGTATCTTTTCTCTCGTTTTTGCCTGCAGAGTATTTGCTGCTGCAAAATTCAGCTATGCAAATTTCTGGATAACTCATATTATTCCTTAAGTTATGTGTCAGCTTAATGGCTGCAAACTATATCCAGATTTGAGATAGAAATAGCCAATCTATATCCTAAATAGCAATTCTTGAATGTTCAACCAGATGTTTTCAAACAGATTTACGGTGATGTTAAGATTCCAAAAACATAGTAATTACAGAAAAATTTTGCACCAGTTCTAACAAATTAATGTTTCAAAAAAGGAATTGAATTTTAAAGTGCAACTGTAGTTAACAACTGTAGTTGCTAGGCGGAAATTTGATTTAGCAATTTTTGGCACACCCTTTTTTCAACAAATTTTAACAAAAGCTTTTTATTATACGGTTCTTCCAAATGGGGATGTAGCTCAGATGGTAGAGCGCTCGCTTAGCATGCGAGAGGTACGGGGATCGATACCCCGCATCTCCATTTTTGCTATCAAACAAACAATTGAATAATTACAAATTTCATTTTGTCATCTGTCCTCATTTTCCTTTTTATGGAGCAAACAAACCATGGAAAAGGTCAAGCAATCTCTATCTGCTTTCTAATTTTGTTTCAAGAATTCCAACACTCAACATATGTAAGCAAGCATACCAGATTTTTTGATTGAATATATCTGAAGTACATGAACTTGAGTTCTAAATGCTAAAAACAACAGAGTTGGGTGACTGGTTTCACCTACTTTACTCTCCATTTTAGTCTTCCTAAACTCCCTTTTGGCAAGCTACCAACCATCTTTTTATTCAAATCCAGATGGTCTAATCTTTTTGTTTTCTTTTAGCTTTCTAGTTCCCAATCTCTCTAGTTAAATCAAATAAATTCACCCTCTTGACCCACTTATTTGGTCACAGTTGGAACAATTAATGGCAACAGCTACTTCATCAAAGTTGAAGTGTTTCACCTTCTTCAACATACTTTTCTTTGCCATATTCTGCTGCAACATAAATCCAGGTTGATCATATGATCCCATTTCTATTTTCCCTTACAATTGATTGAATTCTCATGTTGTTTTGGACATGATCAAACAGGAAATGCTCAGAATTTCCCAGGGCAATCCCTTGCAAAAGCTTTCTTTTGTTTCAACAACAGATATGTAAGTAAGACTAATAATTATATATCAGACATATTATTCATAGAAAATTGCTTTTTTGAATACCCTTTTCCATCAATAGCTTATTGATGAAATATCTACATACAGATTTATTCGGGTTGCAATGAGGCCTATAGGCTAAATGAGAGTGGTACCCTCAACGTGCCACGCGAAGCTACTGAAGTTTTCTGCTCCGGACCATGCTTAGCTGAGACACAAAAGGTGCTTAAATGTGTTGATGAAGTTTTTTCAGACTTCACATTTAATAATAAGGCCACCGTTCGCGACATCAGAAATGTACTGCGTGTTGGTTGCAGCTACACTAGCAGAAGAGGTAAGAAAAAAAAAGTATTTTCCTTTCAAATTTCAAATAGAATTAGGAATTGTTTGTCTCAGTTTCAATGTTTCATCTCTATTTTTGTTCAGGGAATTTCGACTTGGGAGATTATTACCAGGGTGAAATAAGCAAGGCCACCAGTTTCAGTTTGCACAACTTTATGTTCACCTTGTCTGCCTTAACATTACTTGTTGTGTTTTATATTTTCTGATTGTGTTTAAAATTCCAACATTTTCACCTTGAGAAAAAAGTTTTTGCTTTGTTTTCATTATTCAATGTAATATTTGAACTTAAACAGACACACCAGCAAAAGGATCAGATAACAACTCATCAATGGAAACAAACAGTACTTTATAAGTATTTTATTTTTGCATCTTCACAAAAAGGCAAACTCATCAAAAGTTTGCTGCCCTTAATTTGCTTGAAGCTTAAGATAGGTAAACTGCAGAACATGATTATTACATTACTTTTCAAACTTTTGGACACCACATCGAGGAATAATGCATCTAAAGCCTTTAGGAAGCCTAGGACTAAAGTAATCGTCCCTTGGACATGATACCGATGATGTTGGCCATGACTCTGCTCTTCTCCCTGTCTTATGAATCGCCTTCACTACAGCTTTTCGGTCGATGTATCCCAACACCGTTATCTTACTTGATTTCATGTCTATTTCCACGCATTTTACACCTATTATTACACCAAAAATAATTAAATTAAACCCTTCTAAAGTTCTTCGGCTTAATGCCCTTTTTGCCCCCTGAATTTGTACGATTTTGACTCCTAAACTCTAATTTTGGACGTTTCGTCCCCTTAACTTGCAATTTGGACCTGTTTTAGTATCTCTCGGAATTGCTGATGTGGCACATCAGCGTCTTGGTCCGACGTGGCCATGTCACATGGCATTGCCACGTCAACATTATCATTTGAGATAGACTAAAATGGCTCCAAATTTTAGAAGGCAAAACGTCGAAATTGTACAAGTTCAGGGGGCAAAAAGGGCTTTAAGCCGAAACTAAAATGGTATTATATGAAACATGTAATGGAATTATTGTACCATTGATCTTGAGCAAGGATTTTCGGACAGCTTTCTCGCAAGCTTTGCAGTGTAAACGAACCTTGAATTCGACAACCTGCGACATCAAAAATCAGATGTTTATAGTAAATCTAACGAATTCGACAACAAAAAAACAAAAAAAATTGGGAAATCAATGAGGAAGAAGATAGACCTCCATTGTTGTAGTAAATTTGTAAGTACTAATAGAGTTTAGTAATGAGAGGCTCCTTGATGTTTATATAGGTGATCGATTTGGCCATTTTTGGTGGTTAAAGAGCAAGTTTTAGATAATAATTCATTGCAGGCGTGCGAAATGATTGTTCCCATTCGTTTCACTTTCATCATAGCTTATTATTGCACAAGTAACATGCTTTTCCCAACTCTCATAATAATTTATAAATAAGTGATCATTTGATTATACCATGTTTTAGGGATCTTTTATATTAAGCAACAGGGTAAAAGAGGAGAGAAATTAAACCATAATAGCCATTTCAAGGGGATTTACAGCATCAGATCCCCTAGTTTAACTTTTTCAGACATCATTTTAACTAGTTACATGCATCCACCACTGCCAACATTAGCCTTCACAGGCTCTTTCTGTTCAGCTTTTGGAGTTTTCACAGCAGCAACAGCAACGGCAGCCGCCGACGCCGGAACATTACCCTCGGCAACTTCCTCCTTCTTTGGTGTCACAGCCACCGGTTCCTTCTTTGGTGTTGATGCATAGCTCCTTGAACAGCAACTGCTCCTTTTTTCCATCTTTCGCTTTTTTACTTCAACTTATCTTTGCTTAGTAATTGAATGGAAATTTGACGTAAAACTTGTATGGATGGATGTAGAATTTATAGAAGTGGATGAGACTAGTAAAATTCCTTCTTGGTTCAATGATCTTTATCCATGAAATAAAAATCTCCCTCAGAGTTTGTGTCCCATTAATTCAATTTAAATCAATCCAATCCAAAATGTACCTTGAAAATTTCAAAGTTAAATGAATTAATCCAAAGGATGATTATAGGATCAACTCCCCTCCATTAATGAATACATGGAAGTTAATCAGCCTCCAACCCTTTCTTATAATTCTGACTTTTCTGATCCAAAGCATTTATTTATGAAACAATCAGGATATTGCAGGATATATTGAATTATTACTACTCAATTTTCATCTCCATATATCATATTTAATTAAAGAAAATATTATAATAAAATTTGTGTAAGTTTACTCCATGCACAAAGCAAAAGTATATATAGTATTTTTTTGGTGAAAAAAGTATATATAGTATTGAAATGTAAGAATTTATACTTTCCCAAAAATATATGTCTCCTCTCCTAACAAGCACTTCTTAATTAGAGATGGTAGTCAGTCATTCATTATTCGTCGTCGTCGTCGTCAGGTTTGGAAAGCAAGATCTGGCATTCCTCCGAGGCCTTCGGAAACTCTAACAAGTTGTTCATGATCTCCTCATAAAGTGGACTATCAATCCTACAAGTTATGTTCATCTCTTTCAACACTTTCCCGTTTTCCAGAAAATATTCAAACATTTTCATTGCATGTTTATCTTCATCTTCCTCAATAAGTAATAGTTGGACGTCAAATATATAATCTCAAGGTGCAATGCCAAACATTTGGGGACTAATTCTGGTGGCCTCCATGTGAACGATTTACAAGACTCGAAGTAGTACTGCATCAAGGGTAAAAGAATTGCCAAAGGGAAATTTTCACATTTATATATATGTATATAGAGTTTTGCTACATGAGTCATGACCAGAAAAATTGACCCGAAATTTGCTCCCCCAGACGTGTTCTTACATGATTGGTCCGGCCTGGTCTCAAGCCTATTTAAGTGGAGTTTTGCTACAAAACATGGAATGACTAGCAATGACACATCATGTGGGACAAAATTCTGGTCAATTTTTCTGGTCATGCGGAATTTTCCATGTATATATGCTCAATTAAGTTAATGATGATGATAATCATTTTAATCATATATGAAATTATTTGAAAAGTTGGAAAAGTGATTTACCTTATCAAGGATTAGAAGTTTCAAACAAGGTGAATGTTGAAGAATGCAAGGAAAAACTTCCCAACTCTCACAACTTCTCATTAGCAGACGGGTCAAGTTGGGAAACACAGGTAGATTAGCAAGCTCATCCTTAAGTATCTGCAACAAGCCATGCGCTCAAAAGATTATCATATATACAGATTATAAATTCATGGAAAATTGAGAATATTTAATAAATAAATTCAAGGAAAATTGTAAACAACTTACAATTGATCTGTTAGTAGATAATGTAAGCCTGTCAACATTGGAGATGCCTTGGAAAAGTTCAAGAACTGGGAGAATTGAAGCATTAAAAGAAGCATCTACATAAGGTGAATTAAAATCCATGGCAGCTAAAATCAAACAGGGTGAAAACTTCATGCTAAAACCTGACAAGCTCTGATCTTGGAGGTAAAGACGTTCAAGTTTGGGTGCTTCAATGATATAACGATTACCATATGAAAAGCTGGTAAGACGCACCTGAACCTCTAATTTTAGAACTTTCAATGAAGGTGAGAAAACAAATATATTTTGCTTTATATAATCAATCAGACTCAAGTATAGTGTTTCAAGAACTGGGCATTTTGGTAGCAGATTCTTCAATGTGTTTTCATCCTTGAATAGCATGTGTTGAAGGTAGAGAACCTTAAGACTTGGAAACCACACTGTTTCTGTTTCAGGGACATCTATATAAAGAACATTCAATCGACCAATGGAACCTAACTCAAGGGTTACCAATTTTTGGCATTGAAAAAGGGAGGGAGGCATCTTGAATATTGGAGCAGTTTGTCCTCTCTTCACAAACAAATCAAACCAAAGACGAAAAGTCTCCGGATTAAAGCTAATTGCTGCAGCAATCCAGGCATTAAGATTCTCAAGTTCATCAATATAGCTATCCCTATCACCTTCATAACAAAAAGAAAAGCTTGTCAGAGATGATAATCTATTATGGCCAGTTAAAAGTACCCCATTGATGAAATCGTTGAAGCTGCTTCTTTTATCAACCCCCTCTCTGTATTCCAAGCTGAGACTATGAATCGAACGACCCACCTTTAGCCACCGTTTCGACAATACCCTAGTTTTAAAGGCATCTTTTGATTCCAAAAAGGAGAGAATGTGGAGGAGAACATCATCCGGTAAACTGCTGATCTTGTCCTCTCCTTTGCCCTCCACCTTCTCCAAGCTTTCGCTCACTGTTTTCATGCTCATAGCTAATCTACAGATACAAGTCTTTTCAAGATTGTATGTGTATGTATGTAATGGTTAGGGTTTCTTTTGAGGAGGTATGTCGGCGGGTGTATATATTATCTAATAATAATTTAGGGTTAAAGTATTATACATTATATATATGGAGTATCAATCAAGGAATAAAAAAGGTTAAAAGAACAAAGCGGCTTAAAGAAAGGACATAAAATTGGTTCTCAAAGCCCATAATAAAACATGGTGTTTAAATTAGTGCATCTAAAATTTATAGTTCAAGTCTTGCTAAAATCAAAATATTATTGTGAATGTCAAAGTGTATCTACATATATATAACTCTAGATATTGCATCTAAATATATATATGCTTTTATGGTCCTAATGTTGTAGTGCATGTGGGTTTGCATAAAAGGAGGGTAAGAAGACAGAATCAGACTTCATTATCATCAAAACTATAATACAGTAAAAAGATGGGGTAATCAGGCTGTTGTGCTCTGCCCTATTGCCTTCTTGACATTCTTTTCCCTCATTAACACTCTAACATTCTCTACTTCATTCCATTTTCCTTCTTCTGCATAAATATTCGACAACAATACATAGTTGCCTGAATTCCAAGGTTCAAGATTGATAAGCTCTTTAACAGCAACTTCTGCGAGCTCTAATTCACCATAAGTACGGCAAGCACTGAGCAAAGCACCCCATAAAGTAGCATTGGGCATAATATGCATACTTCTAATTAACTCATAAGCCATTCTCACGGATCCACTGCGTCCAAGGAGATCAACCATGCATCCGTAATGCTCAAGTTTAGGATCAATAGAGTACTTTTTGCTCATTGAAGCAAACAGCTCTTGCCCTTTTTCGACCAGCCCTGCATGAGCACAGCATGTTAGCACTGCTAGAAAAGTTGCATCATTAGGCCTCTCACCTTTGTTCACCATCTCCTCAAACAACTCTACTCCAAGTTCCCCCTTCCCATTAAAAGCCAGACCAGAGATCATCGCATTCCAGGACACGGTGTTTTTAGAGCGCATATTGCTAAAAATCTGAAGTGCAGTTTCCAAATTTCCACATTTACTATAGAAGTCCACCAATGCATTTCCCACAGAAATTACATTATGATAAAGCTTACTTGATTCGGCATAAGAATGAATCCAGCGCCCAACATCAACAACCCCTAAATGAGCGCAAATAGGCAATACAATAACCAAAGTAGCTTCATCAGGTTGGACACTCATCTCTCTCATTTCATCAAAAAGTGCCAAAGCTTCACTATGCCTCCCACTCTGTGCCAAGCCAGATATGATCGAGTTCCATGAAACTACACTCCTTTCACTCATCTGCCTAAATAAATTTAACCCCATACCAACATCCCCTCTCTTACAATACCCGCGAATCATCAAATTCCAAATGATAACATCTCTTTGAGACATTCCATCAAACATCTTTTCTGCTTCCTCCATTCTCCCACTAGCACTGTACAACTCCACAATCCCAATCTGAACCGAACCAAAATGCTCGAACCCAGATTTAATAACTTCCCCATGGACGCACTGCCCGATCCTTACATCAGCAAGTCCCGAACAGGCCTTAAGCAATGGTGAAAACGTGTATTCATCAGGTGAAATCCAGTCAGCTTTAATGGAAGAAAACAAGGTAATAGCTTCTTCAAAGGGACCATTAAGGGAATACCCTTTGATCATAGAGTTAAAAAGCAAGATATTGGGGTTGTGGGTCTGTGAAAAAACAAGTTTCGCGTAGTCCATTTTGTTTAGGTGACCGCAAACAGAGACGAAGTGGGAAATAATTTGGTTGGATTGGTGTAAGCCTTGACGGAGGAAATGTGCATGGATTTCGCGGAGGTTTTTTCGGGTTTTTTGGCCGTGAAGGAGGCGAAGTATCTTTCGTTCCAGCTCCAGGGAAGCTCTATTCATTCTGTTATTGCCCTGTTTACTGGCGAGTTCACTGAAAAATTTTAAGAGGGTTATGTGGAAATTGGCGGGAACTAGGGGCAACAGCATTTTAAATGGCCAACCGTTAGTCCTAACTTTGTAGTTTCTACATGTGCAACCAAAAAAATAAAAATAAAAATAAATAAAATCTAGTTTCTACTTTTTAGTAAGGGAAATAGAAACTCCAGTCTCCTTTTTTCTTTGAAGGAGGAGGAAAAAAAAAAAGAGGAGGAGAAGAAAGAAGAAAGAAACTCCAGTCTTCCCTGCCTTAAAACGCAAAGTTATGGAAGGTTGAGGCATTGAATTGAATTTGAAGTACGAAGATACAATCTTATGCAAAATATAAAATGTTCCAATGCTTGGCAATGGGCATTGAAAAATCATCATCACCATCTTATAAACCTTCTCAATGAATAGCCTTAATTAATGTAAAAAAAAAAAAAAAAAAAAAAAAAAAAAAAAGAAAAGAAGAAGAAGAAGAAGAAGAAGAATAGCCTTAATTAGCCCTCAAAGGTCAATTCCAGCCCCAATGGAGCACAATGCATAACAAAATACATGGACCCATTCAATTTGAATGAAGCAGGTCAAGCAATTTTCACTTTTCTTTCCATTTCGAATATCAATACAGAACATTGGGAAACCTTACTGGTCAATTTCCAGAAGGCTGAATGCCTTTCGTCATGGAGTGTCTATCATTGAAAGAACCGTACAGTAATGTTACATAAACAGACAGGATCATTTTTTAGATGAACCGAAGCCGCCGAATCCCATCATAGCTGCCACATCAGGATCAATTTCAGGTTCTTCTTCTACTGCCTTCTCTTTCTGAAACCAGAGAAATCACAACAATCAATCATGACTTTGACAAATAAAAATTTTAATTACCAGAGGACGAAAACAAGGGTTTAAGAACAGGCTCTAGAATACAGGTTGGCCCTGAAAAGCTGTTCTTACTACTTGATATTTCCAATATGGAAACAAATCCAAATGGTGAAACAACTGAGACAATTTATCGGATTCAACTACTGACCTTTTTCTCTTTCTTTCTTTCTCGTCTTTGGCGCTTTCGCTCTTCTTCTTCCTCCTGTTGTTTGATAATCCTTTCATCAAGATCTACAGAAAATAAGAAAGAAATTTATGACTCAAATCATCTTGAACATGCTATCAAATTCCAACTTTGCCACCAAGACAATACTACCTTGCTCTGAGAAGCTGCCAGGGTCTTTTCGCTTTTTTAACTTTTCAAAACGCTCCTGAACCTGCACTCACAAAGCATGAAAACTAAAATAAAGAATTGCTTATGTGCAAGGGAACAGATCTGCTTTAGGCCTCTACATGACTAATACACCATAGATTCTATTTTTGACTATCTTCTAGTATTATAATCAGTTTCTTGATTATGGAGTCTGTCCTATTTGTTTCAAAAGTATAAACATTCTCCCCTTTATCTATAGCTTTTAAAAACACTCCAATCTACCTAGTATTTTGCTACTGGTTTTAGTCCACTCTTATTATGGTCACTCCACACTGCATTGGTACTTTTATTTCTAGTCTTAAAAGTCTAAAAATCAAGAATACAAAGAAATTCTTTCTGCAACTTGAATCAATAGAGTATTTTAAATGCACACCAAACACTCTCCAACAAAGTACCTGCTGAAGGGTTGCACGTTCTACCCGCATGGACATACCCAAAGCTCTTTGATCTGAAAAAACAGAGGCAAAGGAGGCCATTAGATTCAGAACTACTAATATGAGAATAACTATATGTCAACATATATCCATAAGATAATAAACAAGAGCCTTTAGTTTAGCACATACGTTTCTTCCCATTGATGTGATCCAAGTAGTTTGCAGAATCTTTAACCACACACTCACATACCGAGCAGTAGTATCCAGCCTGCAAGGAACCACTTCAGTTAGCACTTTACATATTACCATAATAATTTAAAAGTTCGTTTAAAATAGTAAGCATGATACTCTAGTCGATTGGGCGATTCCTTTTCTGTTATTGGCTCAAAACAATGATAATAACCATTGAGGAACCATAACCTGACTAGACAATCAAATATTCATTCATAGCAATGCAAACCTACTAGTGTTTCTTCATTACCATCCCTGCCTAATTTCAGCAGATGGTAAGTTAGTAACATGTCCAACAGGTTGAAAACGATTTAAGTATATTGAGAGAATAAGGTTTGACATGAGGCTCATAAAGTAGATAAAAGTCTCTTGAGTCTTGACCGCGGTCAAAAGCTGTGTGTAGTAGGATACCGTAAACAAAGCAATGAATATCAATAAACTAAGCAGTTCTTTGATAAATTCAACTAACAATGAACAACGAATATCTGTGATAATTGAGAAAAAATTGAAACATTAATCTAGGAAGGAATTACCTGCTGACTTAAAGGTGCTACTGGAGTAACAACCTGCAACAAAAAAAAGGTAGATATATTAAAAAAGATGGTGTAATACAAAAAAAAAATGAAGATTGAAGATCATGTTTAATGCCAATCAATTCATACTAACCTGAGTTTTACCCAAACGAGACTCAAGATCAACTTCATAATCTCTATGCTTCAAGGGTTTCCTTTGCACTGGAGGACCTTTTGCTGCAAACAAAATCGATTTTTCTCACTATACATACATATTCAAGTTCTTAAATTCAAACACAAATGCTAAAAATTTAAGAAGCTAATTTCGATTTTTTTTAATACTGTAATAATTAACTCACCTTTGGATTTATTTCGCCCTTCTGCTTCCTAAATCAGAATCCCAAAAAAAAAAGTCAGAAAGCTAAATAGATTAAATATTAAAAAAAGAAAAGAAAAGGAAGAATAAGGAGAGAAATTGATAACAAACCTGTCTTTCACGCTCTCGAGCTCGTTCTAAATATTCTTCTCGATCAAGTTTCTTTCTGAAGGTATTATCAACACCAACAGGCTGAAAACAAATAAAAAAGAGTAAAAAAATTAAATTATTTAGCTAAAATTGGAGAATGAAGTAGAAGAAAAACAACATAATTTCGAGAGGAAATTTTGTTCTTTACATTATTGCTGGTAGCCATTGATTTGATTTCTAAACCCTCTTTCTCTTCCGCTCTCACTGATCAAATCAAAACCCTAAAAAATTAAAGTTATTACTTTTCTGATTCTTCTAATTCGAGTTCAGAAAGAGATACAGTTGAAAGAGGGAGAATTTGGAACTCGGGTCTGTCGTTAAAACGATGATCCTCGCCGCCGTTTGAGCTTAACTTGTACGTGCGGTTTAAGGTGCGATAGGTCGCGAGTTCGACTCTATTATGTCCCGACTCCCGTTTAATATTCGTTGCTTTATTTTAAGGCTCTTGTTTGGTTTAGTAAACGTGTTCGACTCCTCAGGCTCCGTGGGTTGGCGGCCCGATAATTTCAAGGCTCGAGTCGGCTACGTCTCAAATTTAGTGTAGTAATAAAATATAGATGGGTCACGTTGGGCTCTTACTGGAGTTATAACCAAAAACAAAATCATTCTCCAAGTAGAAACTGGTCCAACCCAACCACAATAGGCCCTATTTTAAGCTTCCTTTTTTTTAATAGTAGGCCCTATTTTAAGCTTTGTATGCGTACAGATGTTTCATTCCATTTTGATCGAAATTGTTAAAGGCTTACAGACATTTTGGTCCTTAAATTTGTAAAAAATATGGATAAATTAGCCCTTAAATGTCCAAAATAGTCATTTTTTTCTACGATAAAATTTAGGAATAGGGATGGTTACCCCATCGTCAAAGTCAAGGCAAACCGTCGACCCAATTTGGGATTTACGGACCCATTGGACTTTCACTTATGGTCTTTTTGGAATTTACAGATTGCCTGCCAAATGGGAGACTACAGTCAACGGGATTCGAATCTAGGTGGGATGCACGAAGAGTCCAAACCTGAACCGCTTGTACCAACTCCCATTGGCTCCAAAATAGTCAATTATTTGCCTGAACTTGTAAAAAAAAAAAATTAGTCTTCTTGGATGGAAATTGGTTAAATTCTGTTAATAATCAACCGAAAACTAGTCATTTTTTTTTTTACGGAAATTAGTATGACTTGATAAATTTCGTTTATGTTCCATTCAACTGTTAACAAAATTTAATCAATTTCCGTCAGTTAATTTGTCCCTTTTTTACAAATTCACGCGTGCAATTGGCAATTTCAAAAATCCAATGGCTAAATTGTCCCTTTTTACAAGTTCAAAAACCAAAATGTCTATTAAGCAAATGGTTAACGATTAGACATCAATTTGAGATTCCTTATGCTACTAACTATAAATATATCTCTTTTTCTACCTCCTATATACCAATAAAACATAAAAAAGAAAAAAGGTTTTCGGGACATCTAGTGGTATATAACTATATATAAATATGTTCCTTTTGACAATCTAGTGACTATATAAGTATAAAATTTTGGCTAAGGGTAAATAGAGGTGGCAAATTCGTTAAGGCTATGGACCAATGTATAGCAAGTTAA
Source organism: Corchorus capsularis (assembly GCA_001974805.1). NCBI lineage: Eukaryota > Viridiplantae > Streptophyta > Magnoliopsida > Malvales > Malvaceae > Corchorus > Corchorus capsularis. The sequence goes on along the minus strand of AWWV01009486.1, from coordinate 8,815 downwards.
GTCAAAGGATCAAATTCATCAAAGGGAGTCTCGGATTAGAGACTTCTTATTTCATTATATGTGGATTCATTTCCCTACCTCTTATCTATGCACCAAAAAGAAAAATGTATACATGGAAATTTTAGTATTTTTACCAATATAATCCATACTTAACTCATCAGCTAGTAACCATATCGTGAATAAGTTAGAAGCATGATAATTGAAATGAAGGATCATTAGAAAAGAAGAGACAGGAGAGCGAGTTATGCGGAGAAGTCTGATGAAATTCGAGTGAAGTTTTGTCAGAAAGGAGTAATGAGTTTGTGTTGTGTGGGTGCAAAAAGTCCTTGCGGGCAAGGCTATGACAATATTTTGGCCCACGTCCGTGGCCACTGGCTCCTATAGGCCACACCACCCCCCAGAGACCCAGTCGTGGTATTTCATGTGAAGTATTATTATTCTGTTTTAGAAACTGACAAATGGGTGCTCCACTTCCTCCCTCTTCCATTCCCACTTAGTTTTTGCCTTTGGATCATAATAATAGAGCAATATCCTAGCTATAATTTGCTTTGGCCTTAATGTACTTTTTGACCCTCCAATTTGGCAAAATGTGTCATATTAATTAGCCTTGGAATTTTATTTTCGGCCATATAAGCTCCCGAATTTAGCAGTTTTAGTCAAATCATCCATTTCATAACTAGAAGAGTTAGAATCTTTGGCGGTGACATGCAACAGGGAAATTCCTTATGGTAATAAGACTCACCCGCTTAACTGGGATGGGTCATTGTTATGGCATGCTATTACTGTAAATTGACAGTGGTACCCACTTAACTGAGTTTTGGTCAATGATGTGTCATGTCATGTGGAAATTTAACTTGGTTGTGAGAACCACGTGACATGTCACATTATCGATCCTAACATTTCTATTTGCCTCTTGTTAAAAGAGGGATAATTTGACCAAAACTGCCAAATTTGAGAGCTTATTTGGCTGAAAATAAAATTCGAGAGCTAATATGGCACAATACGCCAAGTTGGAAGGCCAAAAAGTATAATAAGCCATTTGCTTTGTCAAGGGAATTTTCTCAACATTTTCATGATTTCTTCTGCTTGTTTCAGTTCCGGGAATTGTAATTTGCATGGTATATAACTTTGAGTTCATGGGGGCCAATAGAAAAACATGAAGGAACAAGGCATTTTGAAATTATTTGAAACTTTGGCATTCTTAATGATTCAAACCCATAACTCGTGCCATGATCTAGAATGATTCTTGGGATGGGAGGAATACCTCAGAAAACTGTATATTGAAAGCCCTGAAACATACAATAATAATGTAGCTGGAGACTGGAGACTAGGGACCATGTTTGATGTGATTTTGCCACTATTTTTGGCTCCCAAACCCTAAAATTCAAATGCCCCCACAAAATTGCTGGACTTGGGGCCTCACATATCTTCTCATCTGATATTTATTTCTTTTATAGCTAATAATTTTGATTTGTTACAAACAATAGTTTCTTGGGTTGTGGTCTGAAATTACTGGTTAACAACCAAGCTTATCTCTACAAAACAATTATATGAATAATCATAAGGGGCATGATGTTGGATACTGGGAGAGGCAGACCAAAGCTTGTTCATGTGTTGTTTTTGGAGTTTTCAATTTTTCTTTTTTTTCTAAAATGACATGATGATTACAAGAAAAAGAAAGGGCAAAAACCCCAGATAGAAAAAGCCAAAAAGGGGTTAATCAAGTTGTTTGGAATTGGAAACACTATCAAAATCAGGTCAATGTTGCATAATCTCAAACTCCTTTATGTCCATGTCTTCATGATCACCTTTTATATCAGTGTCTGCTAGACACATCAGGCCCCAATTTTTTTTTCTTTCTTTCTTTTTTTAATGAAAGTTGGCAAGTTTTCTAATTTTCCCTTTTATGTTAATGTTAAAGTTCTTGCAAGAGCTTAATCCAAAGGAAAGATTAAAGAACAATATAAAATACAAGTGAATTACCTAAAAAGGTTTGGTTATAATTTATAAAGCATGCAAAACATTTCATTTTCATCTCAACTAGTGATTGACTTTTCATTGCAAGATATATAAGACTATATACTAGTATATTACACTTCAATGGTGATCAAAATGATACTAATAAGAACAAAACAATTAATTAATTAAAAAAAGTAGTCTTAATTAGTATAAATTGAAATACTACCAATGATTATCAGGGACGGATCTTGACAAGTGGCATTGGGGGGCCAATTCAAATAAAATTATTTTTGGAGGGACCAATTGAAGAATTTCAATGTATATATATAGAAATTTACAGAAATATAAAAAGGTGATAATGCAATTTTTCTAATTTTGAGGGGACCAAGACCCCCAAAGCACAACAAGGATCCATCCCTGATTATGGTTCAGAACAGATTATAGATAAATATCTGTTTCATCTGGTAATACTTCAATAAGATTTCGGTTTCTAATCTTGTAAATACAAAAAATTTCAATAATTTCTCCATTCGACCGCTGATTAGATCCGATGCAACTTGACTTCAGATTAATCGACAAACGGATATCATCATCTTATATAATTTTTTAAAAAGAAGATGGGCAGATATAAAGAGGAAATCTGATTCAATTCATAAATCTTTCCAAAATCCCAACAAACCCAATCTTCTTGCAATAGCAATAATATACTATATATTATCATCATGAGCATGTGCATCATCATCTTCACACGGTTGAACCAAGAAGAAACAAACAAAAACTTCCAGAGTTTTCATTTCTATATAGTGTGGTTCAGGGTCATATGGGGCATCCTTCATGTGCTATCATGTGCTATGCCTATGCCACCAAAATTCTTGTAATTACAAGGCAAAATAAAGCCCCCTCAAGGCCTGAATTAACCATGTGTTGTGATTTTATTGCTTTCAACAAATAATCCAACACCCAACAGTGTTCCATAAATAAATCCATATTAATGATAGAAAAACATTGATATATTGCTTAAGTATTGGGCCCTCCAATAAAAGAAAAATATGTGTAAAACAAGGAATTGCAATAATAAGAACCTGAAATCCTTACCAGCTTTATCCACATATAATTGCAAGTGTCCTTAACTATTATTGATTGTTCAATATTAGCAAAACATTAATTTCTACAATCCATTTATAGATTGAAAGATTCTTTTCAACACAAGATATAAGAAAAAAAAATTGTAATACAAGGAAATTAATATTGCATATATTTTGGTTTACATGTTACAATAATAATTTTCTAAAAGAAACAACTTCTCTTTTACTTAAAACAAAAGGGAAGATCTAATTAAGAACTGTAACATACATTTATGACATGATCATCATAGCTAGAGTAATAATTTTTTAAAAAAAAAAAAGAAAGAAATTTTTTTTTCTATACAATTTCTTTGATAACCCTATAATAATTAATAGTAATAATTTATAACATGATGATGATTTTACCTGGAGGAAACAGGATTCAAGGCTCTAGCTAAGCCATTCATGGCACCATAACCTTTTGAACTAAATCCCAAGCAACCAAGCAAGCCTTGTCTATAAGGCAGAAAAGTCTTCTTCCTCAGTTCTTCAGCTTGTGCTCTGTTTGTTGTGTAATGCAATTCATGTGGTGATGGTACTGGAATCCTCCTTTTCCCTATTCCATTCATGGGCTTAACTTTACTGCTCTTGCTACTTGGATTCTCTGATGATTCCGGAATATTGTTTCCTGGTAATTTCTTTTCCTTGTGAATTATTGGTGAGAAAGAAATAGTCGACCAGAATTTATTATTGCTCCTTCCTTCACTTTTGCTCCTCAAAAAATCTTTCAGAAAAACCCATCTCTTTGAACTTCTTCCTGCTGATGATGACCTGGAAGAAGAACCAGACATTGAAGCACTTAACATTTCTTCTTCATCGTTCTTGTCTGGTTTTTTGACTAAATCTTGGTTGTTTTGATCATCAACATTAATGTTTCTTAAAGGGGACATGGATCTTGTTCTTCTTCGTAAAGACTTATCCCTCAGCTGTCTCAGATCTCTGCCTCTTACTTTATCTTCATTAATTTCTTTGTCTTCTTCATTTTCGAGATCCATTAAAGGAGCCAAAACTTGAGGCCTTTCCAAATGGGTGGAAAGCTTCATGGGTCGGATTTGCCCATTCAAGAAAAGCTCATCAGCTGAAATCATGGACCCTGTTTGACCCGACCCGGAACACCCAAACCTTGCAGAAAACTCAAACTCATAACCAAGAGGAACATTATCAGGAGAAGATGGTTGAGTTGATGAAATCATGGAAGCAACAGAAGAAGTCATTGCAAAGTGCATAGGGCTAGCTGGTGCACTGTAAAAGAACCCACCATTGATGGATCCGGGTCCTCGGCCAGGGCTTGAAGGAGCACTAACATAAGGTGTGGAGCAAGTGCTGTCTAAATCTTCAAGGAAATCTTGAGTTTGGCCATTTGGGCAATTTTCAAGCTCTGTTTTTAAGTGTGAGGCTTGGTTTTGGTGGTAAAGTTCATTGGTGTTTGGAGTTTGGGACTCCATCTTTTTGGTGTGTGTGAGAGACCAAAGTTGAGAAGTGATTGGTTAGAGAATAGGTGAAGAAGAATATTGTGAGAGTGTTTTGTTGTTGTGCATGTAAATTATGATAAGAAGAAGAAATGAGGGAAGTGAATGTGTTTGCAGAGTTGCTCATCAAAAGTGGTTATTATAAACTTGTATATATATAATTGGAGGGGTGCTTTATAATTGTTAAAATACCCAAAATGTCAATTTGGGCTCCCTATTTGTCCGTACTAAAAATATGATTAAAGATGATTTTCCTTTAAATCATATAATATTAGGCATTAGCCCATTTGAGTGATTAATTAAATAAAGTCTAGATCCTATGATCCCATCTAATTAAAGTCAATCAAGTGAAAAACATCTTTTGAATGATTATCTAATATGATTGATAAGGTTGCCTAAGAAATTCTTGCCATTGTCACTTTCTTTACAAAAAAAGATGATTTTTCTTTCATTTTCAATGTTGTTAACTCTTATGATATGTATATGCTAATAATGCATAATAATATTGTTGATTACATTGGACTATTTCTCATAATTTTCTTTTAGGAAATTTGTGTTTTACCAACACCTGTTGAGTAGAATGGAGGGAACACGATACCCCTTACTTAAGTAAGATATGAGATTAGAATCTTCTGAATTGAGAAATTAAATGTTAATTTCTCCCATTTTCAGGTCTAACGTGATTGGACTCTACATAAATTGAAACTGAATGTAATTACTAGACACAAAAAAATTATACCAAAAAAAGAAGGAAATTGAAAAGAAAATGAGAAATAGATAATTGGGTCATTTCCATTCTATAGTCTTCAAGATGCAGCAACCTATCAATCTTGGATTTTAGAATTTAGACCACTAATCTAAAGATATTTAATACTACTAACATACTAGCTTAACAGAAGTTTTATAGGTCCAATTTGCTGATGCACACAATGAATCTAACATTTTAACAAGAAGTATATTTGAAGTGACATAAATTCAAGTGAAAATTCCCACAACCCACTTTCAAAAAATTTTAAAATATACTCCTAACATTTTAACCCAAACTCTAAAGTCAATGACTAGCATCACATTTAATAATGCCCTGTTTCTAAGGGTGATCATAGGAGCTGAATGTCCCCAACTTGTACCATAAAAAACACTTTTGTGTGGCATGAAAAGAATTAAAAAGGGTAAACTTTGAGAGAAGAGTAAGGATCCATGTGGGGAACTGGGAAAGGAGCTAATGGAACAAAAATAAGATTAAAATTTAAAAGTACCAAAAGGAAAAAAAAGAAAAAAAGAGGAGAAGCATATGGTAACATAGAAAACTCTAAATTTGTATAGTACTAACTACTAAGTACTAACATTGTTAAAGTGTATTTATATGAAACTTCCCCATTGCAGCCCCATCTGGTATCACATGTTCTTGCTTCACCTTCATCCCCTTTTTTGCTTATTAATCTCTCTACACAATATCAAGTGTGAAATCTTAGACTATGTCATTCAAAAGAATTCTCAATTCAATTCCTTTTATTTTTTTGGTATGATTCTTTATTTTGAAAATATTGGAAATTTCTTAATAATAATTTTTACTATAAATATAACCACAATTCATATTGGAGATTTTTTTTTTTTAATGTAAAGAATGTTATCTATCAAAATTGTTTACTCTTAAAAGCACCCGACATTAAGCCGTTGAGCATAAAAAATAAGGCCATTTTAAATTTTAATGGAAGAAAAAAATAAACTATAGTATATATTAGCTCTCCCCTACACTACATAGGATCCTAATTTTGGGGCAGCTGCTTCAAGAATGAGAGGTCCTGCACCTATACCACCAATGGCTGCCTCCTAATTAATAATTAATTAATCATGTTTAGAATAAAACTGCTGATTTAATATTAAGTACTAATTACTTAATAATTGTGTAGTATGGTTAATTGATTAATTAATTAATCAGAATAGAGATTACTGATACTAATCTGTTAACATCTCAGAAAATTCAATCTCTTTTCAGTTTTCCTCCGTACCCAATAAAGAAGAATTAGAATATTGGTGGTAGTATATAATTTGTGGCTAGCCATAGGAGAAGATGGAGCTAAGCAAAGCAAGCAATCAAGGCTTAACATGTGCTTCTCTAATTCTCTTTGGGTAATTTTTTTTTAATAAAAGAAACATATATCTTATGATTTTAACACCTTTGTTAAATGGACAATTGTTATGGTTCCAATTTGGCCATACATATACTTCCAAGATTTTGATTTGATAGTTTTTGGGGAAATTAAATGGAAAAATTAAGTTCTTAAGTATATTATTAGTATGAGACTTCCAAGGTTTAAAGAAAAGAGAAGAAAGAAATTGGGTGAGAAAATAGAAGGAAACCATGTAACATGTTTTTCATAGTATAAGGTTTTGGTCTCCAATTAAAAACACAAAAGCTTGTCCTTTAGTTAGACTTAGTTTGTCTTCTTCATACAAAGTGATCAGAATTATCGATTAGGATTTCAAATCATGTTTAATAAACATAGGTATTATCATTTGATGGTTTGAGTGGAAGTAATTAACTTAGCGCCCTTTAAATAAGGTTTCGAGTTCAAGTCTTATGAATGACGAAAACCGGACTAATTAGGATCTATTGTGATTACTCGATATAAAAATATAGCAAGAGAATGATAAAAAAAAACAAGCATTCTTGGCCATGTATTATGTATATGCACCAAAAATGCATTAATGAGGCTTTCATCTAAATTTTTAAATTCGAAACTAAGCAAAGCCTGAAAAAGAAGTTGCGGCAAAAACCTAACAATCTTGTATATTTTTCTAACAGAGAAAGGAATTGAAGGAACATTTCTTTGCTAAAAAGAGAGGCAATTGGGGCTATATGGACAATTAATCAAGCAGGTATATTGTCTGGATACCAGTTGATCAATGACACAACACTCTTTGTGTAACTAGTAAGCCTGAGCTGATCCTTTTTGTTCTGATACTCATAGATTCCTCACAATTTGACTAATGGATAATGGATAGTCTTTGAAATCCTTGTGGAAGCTGAAAGTATAGACTAGTCTCCAATGTCAATCATCAGATTCAGAGTCTTCGTCATGATCATCCCAAATCCATCCATGGACGACGAATTGAAGCATATATATAGTAATTCAGAGTCTTCGTCTGAATCAAAAACACTAAACAGAAGTAACCCGGCCCATTACAGGAATGAGTACTCTAGGAATTCAATCATTGCAAAGGAATTCATGAGAATGCTGCGTTTTACTTGAAATCCCAAGAATTTGAAGCAAAAAAGAAGATGACAATAATAGGCAATTAGTTGCAGCATTGTATCGTGTTTATGATTTTTTTTTTATACTTGAGGTTGATAGGTATCGTGCGTGTTTATGATTCTGCTAAGAAAGAACAATGGATCATACGTTTTGTGAATTAAAAGTGCTTTAAATTTGATGATGAATATAATTTCAAAGGGTTGCTCTAGTCAAAATATATAGTGGGCTTCTTAGCCAAAATATCATTGCCTTAATTTGGAACTGATTTTCCTAGCTGTTGAATAGAACTGTATTGCCTTAATTCAGCACACCAAAAATGTTGCATGAACCAAAAAGATTAGGAGAAATAATATAGACTACTTCATTTCATATATCTAATTCCCAGCCTTCTTGAAGTACCCTTTTCATGATGATGCCATCGAAAATCCAACATATATATCTAGCAAACCCTTTGACATGATTTTCAAACTCCATAGCTCTTTTTACACCACCAAAGTTTACTAACAAATCTTACTTCCTTACGTGTCACCAAATTTAACCCCACTTTTAATAGAATTAGACTTTAAGGGTAAATTGTAAAATTTAATATATTTATGGTGGTAGGGTATTAGTGATTATAATTGTATCACGGTTGGATCATCTGATGATAACAATTTGGTGGGGGCATATAGCATTACTCGAAAGGGATTCACTAATTAATTTCCATATATATTGCCATTACCTTCAGTCGTCCGAAGCACATTATAAAACCAGAACCTATAAAAAGGTTCTGTAAGAAATTTTCTAAACATTCTGCTGAAGGAATAATTATACTGTTCTGCTTTCTTCTTTTTCATTGATTCGTTAAGTTAAAAACGATTTTTGGAATATGGAAGGCAAATATATATGGCTTAATGGGCAAAAAGGCCCCTGAACTTACATCGAACCGTCAAATAAGCCCCTGAACTATTATTTCAGCCAAATAAGCCCCTGAACTCTTAAAAAATGTCAAATAAGCCCTGTTGAC
>AWWV01009485.1:0-24686 GCA_001974805.1 Corchorus capsularis | reverse complement strand
ATACAATATAAGTTAATACTAATGTTTGAGGGATATATAAATTGAAAATCACACGATAATTTTATATCATATTACGTTTAATGAATTTATTTTGATTAATAGGGTTTGATTTTTAATTAACATGATAATATCATTTTTTTTATCAAATTTAACGTATATGTATGAGAAGCATTGGTTTTCATTTAAGGATTCCCTAATTTGTAAAAATTTGCTAAGCATGTGTTCTAATTTGTTGGAATTGTGTATTTTGATCCTTATTTGAGAAAATCTTAAAACGTTTAGTCATTATTTGAGCATTTAGCCTTGACAACAGGGCTTATTTGGCTTTTTTAAGAGTTCAGGGGTTTATTTGGCCGAAATAATAGTTCAGGGGCTTATTTGACGGTTCAGTGTAAGTTCAGGGGCCTTTTTGCCCATTAAGCCAAATATATATCTTTCGACTAGTATAATCAAATTGGGTTATAATTAACTTAAACACCAACAATCAATGGCCAATCCGATCATTCTCTACTCCTTAGAAATTAGAATTAATCTAAGATATATTATTAAGATTTCACTTAAAAATAGATCGGAACACACCTTCACCTAACCAGATTGGTGATTATTATTATGAACATACCAAAAAAAAAAAGAACCTATGGCTATGATCATTATATGTACGAGAGCAACTAATTATTATGTATAATAAGTAAATAAATAATTAAATCTAAGATCTAAGATCTATATATAGCCATATTTATTGATTATTATTATTGACTAATGAGAGAAACTTTCTGAGGAATATAATTTGATAGCACATGCAACAACCATGCAATTTTTATGATCAAATGTGAAAAATTTTCCCCTTCAATTAAGAGAAAGATTTCTGCTTGATATTAATTGACATTGACATGTCAACCACCTAATAATATTAGTGCCTAACACTATAACCTCCTTTGCTTAAACTTCTCTATAATCCAAAGTTTTTGACAAGAGACTTTTTGGTTAATTACCCAAATTAAGGGTTGATTTATTGGTGGCTTAGTTTTAGTTGTCGGAGAAACCAGACAAAAGGATAGAAAGTGCTTTAATGATACGATGATCTATGGAATCTCAACAAGTCAAACAAATGGAACTTGCCCTTGCATTTTCCAACTTCATGCTTCAAAGTTCAAACTCCATATGCACCATTTAAGACCTACTATAAATTTTTATTTATAGAAACTATTTTTCATTTGATATAATTATACTTTTTATGAATTAATAAAATATTTTTATGAATAATATATCTTATTATCAAAGGGTGTATGAAATTTCCAATTAAAAAGATATTACATAAATCATTCCTTAAATAACACTTAAAGGTTGTATAGAGGCATCACTTAAACTTTCTATAAATACACTACCTTTCCTTTACATAATTAATTAGATTTTCATTCAATTTAATTAAACAATCTAATCTAGTATTTTTTTTTTGGTCAATTTTTCTCACAAGGACAAAACAATTCATGTAGTGGCAATATGGCCCTGCCCATTTTGATTTGTTCAGCTTTGAATTCATGAACTCATCAAGAATTAGAACCCAATTTACCCTCTCAAGATAAAAGTCATAGTAAAATTTAATGGCTAATGCCTTCAAACAAATTCCAAAGTGAAACTTAAAAATTGAATAGAAATACTAGTAGTATGGTAGTAAATTTTAAAGTTTCATTGGGAGGAGATAATTGCAAAGTGGAGCCCAAATAGTGGTGAAGGTCCCAAGCCCATAGTTGAAATTGCCCCCATGTGGCATGGCATTGGTTACAAAACCTTAGAAAATTATTACAAGTCCAAGGCAGAACTTGCAATTGGACTTTGTGTTTCTTTTTCTTTCCATTTTTCTTTTATTAATTAAATAAATTATTAAAGGGACTCTTTTAATTCATTTGTTTCACAAGTTAGAGCCTTGGGTCCTTAAATTTTCAACGGCAGCGTTTGGTTATGTTATGTTATGTTATGTCACTTCCCCTCCAAGATTTACTACTAATTAATGCTCAAAATCAGACCAGACATTTCTTACTCTTTTAAACTTTCTTCCAGTTGTTTTTTTTACTGTTTTATTTTATTTTATTTCTTTTCATTTTTTTCCCATTTGACCTTCTCTTTCTTATCTGGTATCAACCCAAATCCCTCTAATTCTCTCTCTCTCAGTATCTCTGCTAATGTCACTAAAATATTTTCCTGTGATGGATCTTTCTTTGGTCAATCTTACTTAAAAACCATATTGTATTTTTTTATTATTATCTGCATTAGTTAGTTGTAGAAGATTAAAAAAAATGGTGCTTAGAAGTTTAGTTGTAATGAGTGTGAACGGGAGATTGATTTGGATCGTTTAAAGTTTTTGGTAGTTTTTTTTGGTCAAATTAAAGAATACCCACAGTTGGATTTAGTGTATATTTATTTTATGTAGCTCTCCATTGTCAAAAGGAGGGAGCTTGAAACTGGATCATGGGGTTTTGCCACTTCTGAAGAACCCAAGGTGGGGTTTTTATTCCTCTTTGTTTTCCATTTTGGATGATTGTTTGCATCTACATTGATTGTGTTTTTCTTTTGATATTGAAAAATTGAGATCTGATTCACTTGTTCATGGACTTCAGGGCCAGAAAAATGCTCTCTTTCTCTCTCTCCTCCTTTGCTTGCTTGAAGATGATGCATTGTCACTTGCTGAATTAGCAATGTAAGCAAAATCAGGTATGTTTTTGAAATTAAAGTTTCTTCCTTTGTGTTGTCTACTGATTATATTCAGCCAATTGGGGGATTTTTGTAGATTTCTTGAGTTCAAATGTTATAATGCTTGCTTTTGATGGACTTCTGGGTCTTGATAATTTTACTCTTTTTTTTTTCCTTTTATGGTGATTTGGGGTTTAAATCTTACTCATTATTTGACATGTAGATGAGATAATGGAGGTCGAAAGAAAACGTTCAAAGGGAGGATTTTTTCATTTGTTTGATTGGAATAGTAAATCTCGGAAGAAATTGTTCTCAAATAATTCTGAATTCTCAGGTACATTTTAGTTGTTTATTTCTATAGATATGCATGTATTGTATTTGTGTGTGACATTTTTTACCCCTTTACTATGATTATGTCTGTAATTCATGGACAATTATTTGCATTTTAATAGCAGAAGAAGCAAGGAGAGGAAGACCTGTGGAAAATCTAGAGCAGTTACTGTCTCATACGGTGGAAAACCCCTCCCTTTCACCCTTTAATCTTCTTTTATGATGTTACTCTTGTAGAATTTAGTTTCTGACTTAGCGTTTATGTTGTGTTTGTCTGTGTGTTACCAGACCGAGGTAGATGAGTACATTACGACCACAAGTAATAAACGAAGTGGTGAATTTAATTCTTCTTCCTCAGTGACTAGTGATGAAGGATATGGATCTAGAGCACCGGGAGTTGTTGCTAGGCTTATGGGGCTGGACTCATTGCCAACACAGAATGTCCCTGAGCCCTCTTCTACCACTTATTCGGGGGCTAGCTCTCTTAGAGTATCTCATCATGAAAGAAGCACTCCAGATTTGTGGAATGAATATCATGTCATGAACTACTCCAACATCTCTGACAAGCTTGAGAGGTCGTCGTCAAATCCCATTGAACCAAGGCTTCATAAGGTGCAGAATCGACCAATTGAGAGATTTCAGACTGAAATACTGCCTCCAAAATCAGCAAAGCCAATTCCAATCACTCACCACAAGCTTTTGTCTCCCATCAGAAGTCCAGGGTTCATCCCAGCAAAAAGTGCCGCTTATATAATAGAGGCAGCTGCAAAAATGATAGAGGCAAGTCCTCAGCCAACTTCCAAAGGCAAGGGGGCATCATTTGGGTCCTCTTCAGTTCCTTTGAAAATCCGGGATTTGAAAGAGAAAATTGAAGCAGAACATAAAGTATCCAGGCCACAGAGACCTGATGAGCATAGTGTGAGTGCTGCAAGGCCTTTAAAGGGACAGCTTAATTACAACAGTCGCATTAAATCAGATTATGGTCCAACATACAGGTTATCAAAGGATTCTGAGAAAGGTAGTTCTAACAATTCAAGGAATAAGGGGAAATCAGTCTCATTGGTAGATCAAGCAAGGGTAAATGTTCAGAAGAGAGACGGATCATTGTCAAGTAGCAATGGGAGTTCTGTGAAGCAGAAGGAAAGGAATGATGCCAAACCAAAACAGTTTTCTAGGAGCCAGGCAGGTTTGCAAAGGACTGTGGACAAAGGATCTTCTGCAAACAGGACTAATAATGTGCTGAAGCAGAATAATCAGAAGCAGAACTGCATATCCAATAGAGATCATTCAACATCAAAGACTTCAACATTGGACCAAGCAGATAGGAAAGATAGGCCCATGAATGGTAGGATCGGGTTAAATAAGACTGTAAATAAGGTGAGCATAAACTCTGAACCTCAGTCCAGGAAGACAGCCTTGGTGGCAACTGATACTGTGAAGGAGTTTCCCATGTCTAGAAGGAAGAATTTGCCTAGAAAGAAACGGCCTGTAAATGAGGATATGCAGTCTGGAAAAATTGTTTCTGACACTTCATCGATTAAGTATGGTGAAAAGTCCATAAAATGTAATGTTGCAACTGATGGCCACTTGAACCGGGACGCAGAGAAATTGAAAACGAGCATGGAAGTTGTTTCATTTACGTTTACGTCCCCCATTAGTCGCATCACAGAAAAGAGTAGCAGCTTTGATAGTGATCCTTCTATTGACAATGACCTTCTATATGTAAAACACTCAGCATTTTCTTCTCCTGGATTAAATATAATTGGTGGCGATGCTCTGAGTGTTCTGTTGGACAAGAAGCTTCATGAATTGACGTGTAGAGTTGAGTCATCAAACTGCAATATCATTACAGACGAGGCTCCTGCTAGTCCGACATCCAGTTTGCAAACTTCAGTGCCCTCATCTGTTACTGTGACCACAACACCTGTGGGACTCCACAAAGTGCTTCAGGTGGATCTTGATAAGGATATCTCATATAGCTTAGGTGACTTTGGTCACTCTTCAATTGGTAATATGGGGCTTGATTGGAGAAGGAAGTGGCAGGTCTGTTTATTCACTAGCAGCTTTTACTTACATATAATTGCAGTTCTTGGTTATTTTCCTACTTTTCTTGGCACATAATCAAATCCCATACTGTTTTCAAATCGCATCTAGTGCTTGGATTCCAGATTGGTGCTATCCTTCAAAAACAAAGCCAAAACAGCATAATTGTACTGAATAATCACTATGCAAAGAAACTTTAGGTTTATGAATTAAAAGCAGAACCATCATAAGTATGAATATTGATCACAGAGAGATTCCTCTTTTATGTCCTATTGTTTCGGTTCCTATCATGTTGGGAGTGCTTGATTGGTTGAATTTGAGGAAATGTGATATAGTGCCAAAATAACTTGCAAATCCCCTTGTCCAGTTTTTTTCTGTTTTAGTATGGCTTGGGAGCGTCTTTGAATCCTTGGGAAGTACAATTTGCCAATAAGATTTTATCATATGTACATTAATAGAAACATGTTTACAAGATAGAGTCATTTTGGATGATTGATAAGAAATCTCTAAAATGATTCTTTTGACCCTTTCAATAGAGATAGAGAAAGAGTATTTTCTTTTATTTTTCTGTCTTACATAATGTTGATGAATGACTCAAATGTATTGAATGATTCCAGCTTTCAGAAGAAATTGAAGAGCAAAATGCATTCAGCGGTAGCAGCGAGAGCATAGGGTTAGATCATCAACATCCTATTGAACTTTCAAATTTTGAACCTGCTATTATGAGTGGGAGTTGCTCAGACTGCAGAAATGGTCCCAATGGTAAGCTTAGTCTTATTATTTTGAACCTGCATATCTGTTCTAAGTATGTTGCATCTTTAAATCTTGAACCTGCCCGTCTTGTTCTTATATTGTTCTTTCGAATTCTGCATTTGTGCCACTTGAATCCATTTTACTATGTATAAATTTGGTCAGAAATGATATGAAGTTACTGAGAAATGTAATTGAAAGCTCTTGAGAATAATTAACTATTTGTCTGAGAGGCAAAGCAATGATATTATTTGTGGAATAGTGTGATAGTTCAGAGCTGCTAATCTCTCAGCATACTAAAATTATTGCATAGATAGATTTTCTTAAATAGGCGAACTCACTAACTATGCTTCGATTGTGACTATTATATATATTATATATAAAACAATCTAGTTTAACAAGAAAGCTGTATTTTGTTATTATTCCTTTAACCAATGCATGCACATTGCACTTGCAGGCATCAAGGAATTCTCGGTGGCTCTAGATCAAGAAGGATCAAGTTGGACCCCTGGAAGTGAGTGTCTGACAGAATTGGGTACAGATTTTTCTGATGTGGCATCTTCCGCATCCATGGGAGAAATGGGCAAAAAGCTTCTAACTAGGACATCAAGTTTGGGGGATTTTAAAGAGTCAACTAATTGGGAACTCGATTATATTAAAACGGTGCTAAGAGATTCTGAACTGACGTTCATAGAATATGCATTGGGCCAGACTGAAAACATTATGACCCCGAATGGTTTCAATCAGCTCGAGCATTGGAATGAAACAGAGAGAAATGGAGAAGATCACAACAAGATTGAACAAAAACTTGTGCTTGATTGTATGAGTGAATGCCTAGTGTCGAGGTGTGAGGAACTCTTCGTCGGAAGCTGCAAAGGATTGGGAAAATGGGGAATACTGATCCAAAAGAAAGGGTGGTTGGCAGAAGAGTTATACAAAGATATTTTGGGTTGGAAAAGCATGGGGGAGATAATGGTGGATGACCTTGTAGACAAGGACATGAGCACAAAGCATGGGAAATGGCTTGATTTTGAGCCGGAAGCATTTGAAGAGGGTGTAGAGATTGAGAACAGTATATTAACTTGTCTAGTTGATGAATTAGTTTCTGATTTATTGCTTTAAGGCCTCTTTAAAGTCAAATATTATTCACTTGATGGATCTTCTGTTATCCTATTTCTTCAAAAAGAAAATATAGATATCAAAAATGTTTGGTTCTATGGTCCTGTATATATAATTTAGTTTGATTTTTAAGTTTAATTAAAGGATGATTATACCACACACTCACACACTGTCAGTGTAATTTTCCTTAATTAAATCTTCCCAAATCTATTGTTCCTAGTTTAATTCCAAAGAAAAAATCTTATCTAACTCTAAAGTACTAGTCTAGTTTTCGTTTCCACGTGCTTATATGAAGATTAAAATCTTAAGCATACTACTAATTTTGTCCTAAAAAATTTCGTTTCCACGTGCGTATATGAAGATTAAAATCTTAAGCATACTACTTTGTCCTAAAAAATTATATTATTAGAGATGACAAAATTTCATCCGAATGTGGGTATTCGACTCGACTGCCTGAAACCGAACCAGATCCAACTCGATTCGACCAAACAATCCGCTCAATTCGAAACCGAAATTATTTGACCCCAAATCATTAATGACCCGAACTTGATCAACCCGAAATTACCTAAATCGAGATTAATTATATTTAAATGACCAGAATCCGAAAAGACCTAAACCTGAAAATTAGAGGTTAAACCAGAGGCTCAAACCCAAAATTATTGGAACCATATGACCAAAAACCGAAAAACACCCAAACCAAAAATGACCTAAATCCAAATGACCCGACATTTGAGCGATCCAAACTCAACCCAACCTAAAACCAAAAATTAACCGAACCCGTATAACCCAAAATTTCCTTAACCCGAAACTGAACCCAAATCCAACCCGACCAGCCCATTTATATATACATTGGGTTTTACCATCAAAGTAACAAAAGAAATTATTCCATACAAATAAAAATATTAACAATGTATAAAACAACAAATTTAAACCCACAACAAAATTGTATTTATCAAGAAAAAAATAATTATAAGTCAAATAAAATAATTACACGTTAGGAAAATAACAAATTTTAATGATAATACATTGAACTATCAGATAGAAAATGTCAATCACAATTACTTTTTAAATTAAAATGGTAAAAATAAAAAAAACTATATAAAATATTGAATTTAATTAAATGAAAATAGAGTTTTTAGTAGAATAAAATTGTATATTAGAAAAATTTTTAATATATCCAAATTTTTTGGTAAAAATAAAGTAATTATAAAGATATTAGATTTAATTAAATGAAAATAGAATTTTTGGTAGAATAAAATTGTATATTAGAAAAAATTTTAGTATATCCAAATTTTTTGGTAAAAATAAAGTAATTATAAAGATATTAGATTTAATTTAATTGAATAAAAATAGAGTTTTTAGTAGAATAAAACTATAATAGTTAAGCAAGGACATTTAAGATAATATATTTGAAAAATAAGGATACAATAGACAATTCAAAAGTTTCTCAAAACTCGTACTTTTATATATAGTATAGATATAGATAGATAATAACTGAAGTAAATTGGACCTAAATGGGGCGTCCAGTCCAAAAGAAGGCTGGGTAATAATCCATTACAAAAGTTATCCAAAGAAAAAAAAAAAACCCAAAAACAAATACGTGGAAGGAAATTAATGGATCACCAGAATACCATTAAAAAAAGGTTGAAAACCATATTTACAAGCTTTTCCGTCAAAATTTGTTCTGAAAAGACAAAAGAAGAACATGTCTATATGCTCATTCAGAAGTCTTGAGACAATTATCACACGGGGTTGAACCATATTTACAAGCTTTTCTGTCAAATGACTCTCCAAAGTGTTCAAGCAGAATTTGCCTCCGGCATTCTTCCTGTAAAAGGCGAGTTTCACCATAAGTAAAAGTAATATATACTTACTTAAATAACATCCCTACTGCCAAAACTTCTTTTTTTTTTCAAGAAAGGCCACTAACATACCTTAAGTTCACAGTATTGTTGCATTTTCTTAGCTTGATCCATGGCTGTTCTAAAGCTTTCTTTCTTACAACCTAGCCCGTTTCGTAACATGCAAACTACCCGACTGAAATCCTTCTTCTGGTATAAAGCAATGCATACAGCAGGACAATTATCTCTTCCTGCCCTTCCAGACTCCTGATAATAGCTTTCAATTGATTTGGACATGGTGTTATGTATAACAAAACGCTGGAAAGCATTAAAAAGGAAAATAATTAGCCACAAGTTATATACAGGTAAATGCAGCAATAAGAGAGCAAGGTTTTGATATCAACCAGTATAAATTAGTACCGCTATTGCATATCAATGGTGCATAAATGAAAAGTTCCAACTGGAAGAACAATTATAACCAACCAAGTAGAAGATTTTGTTCATGAAGCAGTGCCTAGCATGATCATTGGTCAATCACACACACCTAGCTTTAAAATCTATGGACATGATGAAGAGCAACTATATATCTTATCTGGACTTACAACATCCGGTTTGTCTATTCCCATCCCAAAAGCAATAGTTGCGCATACAATTTGAACCTCTCCTTGATACCATTTCTTCTGAACAGTTACTCTTTGTTGAGCTGCCAAACCAGCATGATAATATACAGTTCTTATCTTGCATTTCCCATTCAGGAAATTTGAAACCTCAGCGCATTCATTTTTGGAGAGGCAGTAAACAATTCCACACTGGTTCTGAAATCGATCTTTCAGAAGCTGACCAAGTTGCTTTAATGAATCCTTAACCTTCCCAATTACCTCATACTTCAAGTTGGGTCTATCAAAGCTTGTCTTTAGAACTAGAGCATGAGGAATTCTCAAGGCTTTCAGAATGTCCTGCAAATCACCAATTTAGACAAAAAGACCTTTTGTAATTCAATAAAACATGGAAAAACAGTCTTATATCAAGTCTTATTACCTCACGGACTGAGTGGGTGGCTGTGGCAGTCAATGCCATTACTGGAACATTTGGAAAATGCTGCTTAAGAGATCCTAGGCCTCTGTAGTCTGGACGAAAATCATGTCCCCATTGGCTGGAAAGAATAAAATTAAGAACAACAATGTTTTTTGTTATCACCGATTGATATATCAATAGAAGAAACAGTAAAGGTCTTGTACTTCTGATAGGAAATGCTTTTAAAAAAAAAAGAACTTAGCAAAGGCTTCCATAAAATATAACAGGTGGAAATAGATACTACATGATTCATTCATCTGAGGTAGGATAGGTTAATGCTCAAAAAGACCTTAGTGTCATGCTAAACAGAAATAAGTAGGGAGCCGTCAAATTTTTATTATAAGTATTTGGGTTGAGAAGCATTGGCTAATTCACTTGGAGAATAAAATTTTAATCCACATATGCCCATCATAACCATCAATAATGACCCAAATTTGAAATTTCGATAAAATAGACCAATGCAAGGGCGTACCTAACGCAATGTGCTTCATCAACAACAAACCCTGCTAATTGTCCCTACATGAGAGCAGAAATTCCATTAGCAACTGAATTTTCAAAGCTTAACACGCGTCAACTAAACTTAATAAAAATTCAGGCAAAGCAAAGCTCACCTTTCTGTGCAAACCCTTCAATACCTCAAGAAATGATGCATTTCCAACCACCCTTTCTGGAGTCACATATAAAAGCTTGCATGATGGACTATCTTTTCTGCAGAGCATAGAAAGAAAACATAAATAAGAAGGCAAACAGATATATAAACTATTTTGACGGTGTTTATGTGCAAGTTCAGAAAATGATATTTCCTGCCAATAGTTAACTTGCCTTAGTTCTTGCAGAACAGCTGCTGCTTGAGAAGCAGTTTGTTGAGAATTCAAAAATGTAGCTGCTATTCCAAACTTAAGGTTCAGTGTAACTATCTGGTCCTGAATTAAAGATAGTAAAGGAGAGATGACCACTGTAACACCAGGTTTCAAAGTAGCTGGAAGCTGTGCAAAGCATAAATTCATCACAATGTTGTAAGTATAGAATAAAACAAGTCTACTAAGCACAAAATGAAAAAAAGTCTGCCATATTAAGCATCCAAATGAAATCCCCACATTATTCAAGTGTAAACTCTTCCATGTTCTGTTTGCACTTGTAAGATTTAAGAGTCAAGATAAGTTTAACATTTGATACGAACTGTAATATACACATAACTTATATGCTAAGCGCTAAATTTTTGACAAGTTTAGCAGAATCAAATGTAGTTGACAAATATTGTAAGTAAAGTGTATGACCTGATAGCAAAGACTTTTACCACCCCCGGTAGGCATGAGAATGAAGCAATCTCGCTTTGCCAAAGATGCTTTGCAAGCCTGATGCTGCAATGGTCGAAATGATTTGTTACCAAAGATAACAACATTTGCTAATTCAACATCATCCAAAGCCTGTAATTCTTCATAACTAAGAGTTCTCTGTTCCCCCATTGACATGCTGGAAGAGTGCTTTTGACCAGAAATTGATGAAACTGAACCTCGAGTCACACTACTCTTAGAGCCCTACAATACCAAACCAACCAATTCAGTATCTTCAAGTATCTCAACTGTTAATTAGAAACAAATGAAATATCTTCTACAAAGCTAAACTAAAACTGATCTGGTGAAAATTCCTTACCCCACAGCTGCTTTGATCCAAACGAGAAGAGACGGTCGAATTATTACCCTTTTTCCTTGAAATCCATAAGTCCAACTCCTCATCATCACTAGAAGAATCCAATTCCATAAAATTTGTTTTCTTTTTTCCATCAGGTGAATCATCAACGATGTTGATGTAGTTTCCCACATTACTATTGCCATTGCTATTACTTTTAGGATTAGCAAGGGCATTTCTGTCAAACATATTATTCAAAGCTCCACAAGCTTCTGTTTCCACGGCCTGTAAATCACCATCCCAATCCTCACTATCTTGCATTGTTTCAGCCAAAGCCGCCACAAAATCATCACCACAATGTTCAACAGTGATAAAATCTTGACCATCGTCACCTTCATAAATACACTCAATTTTAAATCCCTTAATAATACACATTTAATTTGATCCAAGATTTTATTTACCATTTTATTTATCAAATTGCATAAATTTTAAAGAATGGTGATTTTCCCCAAATAATCTATCTTTATCCATAAAAAACGAAAATGTTGAGAGAAGAAGGGGCAAAAATCAAAGAAAAAGGGGCAAAATTAAAGAAAAAATGGTGAGAGAAGTACCGTAGAGAGAAATCAAATGATCCAAGCTCTTCTTTGCTGATTGCTCGTCGAAGCCTAAATCCTGAGCCAAGCTCAGTAACCGAGCTTTCTCCAGCTCGAAATCTTGACCGCCCATTTCTGAGAACGACGATGAATTTCTCTAGTGCTGCTTTGAAAGTGAAATCTCCCGCGCTATTGCGCTTTGAAACCTAGAATATCCGGCGCGCCGGCGCGTTATCCGTTGAGATATATATTGTTGAAAAGTGCACTAGACGACGTCGTTCTTACCAGTTTATTAGTAGTATTCTTTTGTTGAAATCTTTATTTTCTAAAAAAAATTATTTTGCAAAATATATAGATTTTTAAAAATATAAAAATACTCATTATTAGTAACAAATGTGAAAATAAGTGCCTTAAGATGTACACATTATTTTGAGGTTCTAAATTTTGGTTTAATTTTTAGAATCATATACACATGATTTTTTTTTTTTAAACAATAGTATATACGCATGAATTTGGATGTGAAAAACTTTAGCTATTTTCACCAAAAAAAAAATCTATCTAATTATAATGAGAATACCAATTCACCAAAGTGTTGAGACTAGGAGTGGTCATTATTCCGACAAAGAGTGAAAGTAGGTCCAATCCTTTGAAAGCATTTGTTGGCAAAATTGGTAATAAAACTTTTCATGATTTCGACCAAGAGAAATTTCCTGACTAATCTGCACAGAAAAACGTTTGCAGGTAGAACAAGAGTAAATAATGAATTGAAAAGATTCTATGAACTTCAAATTGGTCCTCAATTACATATGCTCCCAAACAGATAGTTATCAATGTACAAATCCTTGGGATTATTAAGTTTAAGACCTAGCTTGAATATTTACAAAGAACAAGAATGGGAGGTAAAATAAGATTAGGAAAGATGGAATGGAAGAGAGCTAGGTGAACTATAAACAGAAGGTCAGAAAAGTCCCATAAGGTCCCTAAGGTAAAGGGTAGAAGATGAGCTGTGCTTTTTTGTACAGTCAAGATTGGCTTTTTTGTCCATGTCAATATTCACAATCCTAATCGCGATGAATTAGTACTGCCAGTAAATAGAAATTATTTACAGATAACCTCGGTGGAAGATGGTTGGGACGAAAACTTAATTCTCATGGCCCATTGTCCTCAACTTCCAATTCTTTTCGGATTTTCGATTCCTTTCTGGACTTCTTTGGGTTATCCATGTAAGAAACCTGCAAAGAAAACATCCTCGTATAAGCGGCAGCTTGCTACTAATATGCCCTTGAATTTAGGAGCATTATCATGTACTTACAATGTGCGATTTCCACTCGATTTTGTCATGCCCTTCCGATACATCAGCAGGATGAGATTGATCACGGACATGGCAGAATATTTGGATAAGAACAGCAGCATCTAGAGCAGCATACTCAAGCTGAACAAAAAGATTCAAGAAAATGTCAAAATGTAATAGCTGATAGTACAATAAATTAGAAAAAGACTTTGTGATAGCAGTCATTCATGTAATAAAAAATGGGAAGGATAAAGGAAAAATACATATACCTGATTCGGAGTCAATGGCCTTTCTTCCCAGTTGCTATTCCTTCTCGTTTTGTTTAGGCCTGCTCCCAAAATTTTCTGGGTAGGATTTTGTAAACCATCAACTTGTAAGCAATGAAATCATAAACAGAGATCACTTGCATATATATGACAAAAGTTCGAAGGTCAGAAGATACAAGTATTTTCTTTCACAGCTTACCTCTGCAAGACCGGAGAGGCCACCTCTAGGTTCTTTGAACATGTTCTGGATGTCTAATAGCATATTATAGCACTTGAAACACTCTAAATCTCCATATGATTGAGCTAGTTGCTTTACATCACATTGAAAATTATACCCTAAAAGATGTGGAGCAAGTTTTCACAATGTAACTTAGTATTATCCTCATAGGAACAATCATGAGATGTATTAGTTTAAGACAGAATGCATTCCTTTTCAAACCAGACAATCAAGAAAACAAACATATAGAAGTACATGACAGTACAGTTGGCAAATTTTCAATGTATAGTTGATGAAATGTGTATAAATCAGGATAGTTTTTGTCTTTCAAATATATCAGATAAAACAACTTTGCAAGAGAGATTCATTAAAATTGTACCAAACTGAGGAAAGGATTACCCCCTCTTAAAAGAGACAGATTTTCATACCAAGTTTTAGAATCCTAGGAGACTGCAAGATGCGAGTTAGACAGTTGTCTAAGACATCAGGAACATCCTCATATAACTTTATCAAGTCAAAGATGAAAACCATCTTATCTGAAGCTATTTGCATGATAGAAACCTGAAAAATGGAAAACTCAGTTTTATTGTCTAAGAACAATTTCATCAATCATATTATAATAGATAGACAAAATGTTCATTCATTGATGATTTGCCAATGAAAACCCAAACAAGCCAGTCAACCATTTTCATAATGACCTTATAATTACAAAAGAGAAGATATAAACTCATATTTTAACAGATAATAAGCGCTTTTAGGATTTTTTCCCCTTTGTAAGCACAAATGTTCAGAGGACCTAGCATAAATCAATCAACAGAGTTCACTCTACTATAGGATATGGATGAAGATGATTCCATGCTTACCTTGTTTGGTTTTCTACCTTTTACATAATTGGGTTTCCATTCACAGTCAAGGCCCACTACTTTGGATCCCTCAATGTGGCACGTTGCTTTACGGAGACCATCAACTTCGTCAACCCAAATTATGTCTTCCACAACCAAATCATTGAGATTTAAAAAGTGACGATGAAGAAAACTAGCTTCAAGTTCTGATCAAAAGCATAACTAGCAGCGTGAGAGTCTGCCTTTAGCCTTATCCTCAAATAACTCTAAAAGATCTACTTACATCTGCATCTAGTGCACCAAAACAGAACATAAAACAACAAGCACCAGCACATATTGTAAGTGGTTTTTAACAGTCTAAAATGAGAAGCATAAAGTAAAGATCACCTTGAAACAGCATTTTACAAATTTGAGAACCCATGATGGTCTATATCTTTATATATGCTTTTATTATACAGTCCATGATGGTCTATATCTTTATATATAGCTTACTATATAGACCAACGTGCATCAACTATGTAATTTGGTCTACAACTTTATATATCTTTTTTTTTTTTGGGTATCTAAAATTCTAAAAACAAGCTCATCTATTGATGAACATACCTTTGGCGTTCAGAAAACCTTCAAGGGCGTAACGATTACAAAGTTCATCAACCTTCTCAGAATAACCAGCTTCCATGGCCAGATAAACCTAACATTGAGAAAGTATATTTCTTAAAATGCATAGAAAGTAGCCAAATTGACAATACATACAAATTGCTTAAAAATTTGACAAAACAATAAGTTGGCAAAAATTGACATTTTCAGGCAAATATGCCAAAGCTCCACTTCAAATCATCAAGATATTATGATGAAAATGACATCATTCATGTAAATAGATGCTTACCAGAAACTCAACTAGTTGCCTATCACCATTTGCCTTTGCCTCTGCAACATCCCAGCATGCTTTTTCGGCTAGTTGCTTAAGCGCACTGTAATATGGTAAAATAGTAGTATAATGTTAACTGTTTTTAACACATCTGCTATACTGCCAGCATGAAGACTAAGATCTTTTCATGTACCTTTCTTTGTACTTGTGATGGACATCTGGAAATTCCTGTTGGAGATTGTTTCTCTTTATAATCACATAAGCATTCTTTAGCATGTTCCTGTCAGCATACTCCTGGACAAGTATGGATAACATTGGCTTACCCATAAAAGCTGCCCATTTCTCTGCTGCTCTGAATTGTTTTTTCTCCATCATTTTGACGAGAAAAGACTGCCCAGATTGACGGATAGAGAAATGTTCTAACAGATTGACTGCTGTCATATATGACTGTGACTCTATTAATCCATATATATGCTTCTCAACATATGTCTTTGCACTGTCAAACCTACAGTCATTCTGCACTTTTAATCGGGATACAACTTTCTCAATATCTGTCAACTTGACATCAAAAACTTCAAGTATCTTGACAGCAATCCTCTCATCATGGCCAATAGAACCCTCAACAATATCGACAAATAACCGTGCAGCTAAAATTTTTGCTTCCAAAGAGTCTCCAGTGGAGGCTGCGGTCTTCAGAAAACGATGAAGAGCAGAAACGATCAAGTGACTGAAACCTTCACAATGTGGTCCTAATAAGGGCAGGATATAGAGACAATAAGCAACAAAAGTAGCTGGTCCAGGTTGGGGAGAATTACATAAAACATTGTGGACTTGTTGTTGGAGAGCTCGGAACTTTTTAGTCGCTTTCAAGTTTCCTGTTAAGTCATCAATTGTTAATCAGCATGAAATGGGAAAAGGCAGAGAAGATGACCACTAGAAAACCAGTTCCTTGCCAGCACTAAACAAGGGAAACCTTTCCCAGGTAAACAACAAGTTAGCAATGAAAAGAAGAAAGGCCTCACCATTAAAGTAGCATTCTTTAAGAAGGTATACGAATACAACCGGAGCAACATAGGTCAAATCAGTAAAAGCATGAGCACATATTGTTTTCCTTTGGCAAGTTTTCTCCTTCTTGACTTGCAGCTTCATAGATTTTCCCTCAAACCCCATGCTAGGAAGGCATACACAACGATACTGAAGTGGAGATCCAAAAACAGAATTAGCTTGAACACTGCATATCATCATATGTTGTTTGATATACCAATCTGCATCATTAGCTTTTTATTGGCCAAATTCATGACGGAAACTAATAAAACCATACAACTTGATGCATAAAAGTTCATCCTCCCTGTGCAAAAAGAAAGCTCATGCCATGCCAAGCTAATATACAACTTCAAAGCAAAAACAAAGCAACAAAACAGAGATACATTATACAATTAAATTAAGCAGCAAGGTAATCAAAAGATAAACAACAATTCGACCAAGCTTTTCGACACCAATTTTGTTCCTTTTTCATTGCCTCACCAACCAATTATACTAGAAAAGTACAAAACTCGAACAAACTTTGGACTGCTCACGGTCATACTTGCAAACACAGAGCAATTAAGAGTTTATTCAAACACTTCAGAAAGGAAATTACAAGTAATACAATAAAATAATAAAACAAATCAGAAATTAAGAACTTTAAAAGCAAAATGAATCAAAGTCAGCAGCTTTGAAAGATAAAAAAAAGAGTCCGTTTGGTTGAAGAGAAAATGTAGAAAAAACGAAAAAAGAAATCCAAAGCAGACAATCGCAGATTCTTCAGAATTGTTATTTTAAGATGCCTAAGAAATGAAACAAACTAGACCAAAAATAACCACGAAAATAAGAATAATAACTATTCCATTTTCAGTTTTTCCTTCTGTTATTTTCCCGGAAAAGGAACAATTTTTAATAGTTCAAATGTAACAGAAAAGAAAAAGGAGAATAGAAATGGAGACTGTAGAAAGAAAAAAGAAACTCACCGACTATTTTTTTTTAAGGATATTTTTCCGAAAATTTTGCTTCCTTCGGCTTTCGTTTTCTCTGTTCTGTGAAAATAAATACGAACAGCGGGGCTGGTGAACTGGTGAGTACCGTCTGAAAGTTGAAACTCTCAAATTAGTCAATATTTAAAAAATAAAAGGAAAAAAAAGGTAAAAATCACTATAAAATCAGAGAAAAGTTAAAATAAAAAAATAAAAAAAAAATGGAGTGTAAAAGGAAAGAGAAGCCCAAGGTGGGGCCCACTGGATCTTAACCAAAAACGGCATATTTTCATTCAGATTGTCTTTCTCTCTTTCAAAGATTCCTCGTTGAAGAAAAAGCGTTTTTAGTTTTCACCAAAGACCAAAAACCCGAATTAAAATTTAAGTATAAACCCTAAGCTGATGGCTCCTAAGCTTTCTCAGGTGAGCTTCCACTCAATTTTAAGCGTTTAATTTAATTCAATATAAGTTTGATCGCTAGGCGGCCGAGTTTTTTTTTTTTTTTTTAGTGTGTGTAATTTCATTCTCTTACATTACATATATAAAATATAAATATTAATTATGATCTGCTTTAATTTGTATAATTTAACTTGTATTGTATTGTATAGGAAGTTGTAGCTAAATTCCAGACTCTGTTAAAGAATGTTCGTCCAGAATTGTTTAATGCATACCGAAAACGGCCAAATCCACAATTTCAAAGTACTCTACCTGCTGGAAAGTTTTGCCAATGGCTTACAATGTATGGGGAAGAAAATCATCAATTCATCCTCGATGTAATTCGGTTTAAGAGTATTCGTGTTAATGAGGCAGATTGGAGCACTTGTGCGTCACAAGATTTGCCCACACTTTATGCTTATGAATCCATACCAGGGTAAGATTATTTTTCAAAATTTAAAACAACTCCTTGAAAATGTTTGTTTATAATTTATATATTTTGGTACATATGATGATATGCTATAAAAAAAAGAGATAGACTTGTTTCGTTTCATAAACTTGATCGTTTCCTCCTTTTTAAGATTCAAATAGGAATTGATCTTGTGCTAGTTGTTTGATGCTTTGGTTATTTGTACATTCATCATCCTTAAGTAAGCAATAGGGAAATAGTTGAAGGCATAAATATCACTTTGCACCCTTAAATTTATACGGACTGGCAATTTGCACCTAATTTTTTTATTTTGATCAAAATACATCCTAAAATTTTATTTTTGTGCCACTTTGCACCCTCCGCCGGATAGGATAAACGGATTCGTCATGGCGTCCAACGTGCCACGTCGGACAAAATTGACACATGGCACGTGGCGTGCCACGTGTCATTTTGTACACGTGACATGTCACGTGTCATTTTTTGTACATGTGGCATGCCACGTGTCATTTTTTGTACACGTGGCATGCCATGTGTCAATTTTGGGTACACGTGGCATGCCACGTCGGACGACGTGATGGAACCGTTTGTCCTACAAGAGGGTGCAAAGTGGCGTAAAAAATAAAACTTTAGAGTGCATTTTGATCAAAATAGAAAAGCTGGTGCAAAGTGATAGTCCGTATAAACTTTAGGGTGCAAAGTGGCATTTATGCCAATAGTTGAATGTTATAATTTTTTACTGAAGTACCATTTTCCCCCTTGAACCTTGTAGCGTTTGGACCTTTTGTCCCATGAACTTCAATTTTGGACATTTTGCCTCCTCAACATCAAATTTGGGACGTTTTGCCCCCTCAAGCTAACGGCGTCAAAATGTTGACATGGTAATGCCATGCGGCACAGAAACACCACATGGCATTGCCATGAACCTTGTAGTGTTTGGACCTTTTGTCCCATGAACTTTAATTTTGGACATTTTACCT
The DNA here is from genome assembly GCA_001974805.1 of Corchorus capsularis. NCBI lineage: Eukaryota > Viridiplantae > Streptophyta > Magnoliopsida > Malvales > Malvaceae > Corchorus > Corchorus capsularis. Next base: position 5,281 of record AWWV01009485.1, on the reverse strand, counting down.
CCTGAACATCAAATTTGGGACGTTTTACCCCCTTAGGCTAACGGCGTCAAAATGTTGAAGTGGTAATGCCATGCGGCACAAAAACACATGGCATTGCCTGTCAGACAAAGCTGGTGATGTGGCAATGCCACATGACATTTTTGTGCCACGTGGAACTGCCATGTCAGTGGCTTGACAGTGCCGTTAGACTAAGGGGTCAAAACATTCCAAAATTGAAATTTAGAGGGCAAAATGTCCTAAATTGAAGTTTATGGAGCAACACGTCCAAACCCTACAAGTTTAAGGGGGAAAATAGTACTTTAGTCTATAATTTTTATTTCTTTTTATTATATTTTCTTACTTGATAGTTCTTTTTGTTAACATATAAATATATATTCTTGGTTTGATTAATAAATAAAAATATTGTTTTGTTATATGCATGCATACAGATATTGTACTTTGCATACTAAAGTTGCAAAGTGTAAAGACAAAACAACGGGTGGTTTAGAGATACGAAATGAAGGGGGCAAACTTACTGCTTACATCTCTGTATCAGTTAGTAAGACATGGAAAACTCATCAAGCGCGTCTCATGGGAATTTTGAAGGGTCTTGAATGGTCTTTTAGATATCTGGAGAAAGCCAATATTACGGAAAAGAGATTAATCGTGAGGAATGATTTCAAGGAAATTATAGATACTCTCATAACTCTCAATACTCCGGAAGAGAACCTTGATAAGATAAACAACAAGCACACACAACTTATATACAGGTTAATTTATACTATTAATTTTCTTTTTTCTTGTTATATCCTTATAACTGATATTAATTTGTTATGTTTTATAAACTTATATTTATATAATCTATTTGATTGCAGGAAGATATCTGATGTGATTAAGAAATTTGAAGATGTAAAATTCGTTTTCGTCCCAAGTAGGATGAATCAAATCGCCGACTTGTTAGCTGGAAATTACATGAAACCGAAGAAGAAAGATGGGAGTATAGAGTACAGTAAAGAATTCATCCTTGATCTGGATAATATAGCCGAGAAGGCACGAAATGGGACATTCAAGTGTTTTCCAAACGATCTTCCTAAAGGCTTCGTGGAAAAATATGATCCTTCCAAATTCCCAACGGGGTGAGATCCTTTTTTGGGCATTGACAAAATCTATCCTTTCATTGATTCATATATATAAAAATAATTTCATTGGTAGAGCAATCTATCCTTTTTTTGGACGTTGAAGTGTTTTCATTGATTACAAACTTACAGAACCTTCTTATCTGCTAGATTACACACTTGTTAGTACTATTTGTTGTTGAGAAATAGTATTAATTATTATAAGAAGATCATTCTGAATTGTGATGATTTATATATTTACTAGTTTTAGCTTTCACGTCCATTGCACGTGACGCAACGTATTTAAATAAAATATTCATATGAAATTATGATAACCTCTCTATTAAATTATGATAATTACACTATTTTTTATGATCCCATTATGAAATTTTGATAACCTTCCTATGAAATTTTAATAACGATATTATGAAATTTCGAAAACCTTTTTATAATTTTTTTTAACCTCCTTATGAAATTTGGTTAACCTCCCTAAGGAATTTTGAAGACCTCAATATGAAATTTTGATAACTTACCAATGAAATTTTGATAAGCAACACTATGAGATGTTGATAACCTCCATATGATATATTGATAACCACGTTATGAAAATTTAAAAATCTCCATATGAATTGTTAGTAATCATACTCTGAAATTTTGATAATCACACTATGAAATTGTGATAACCTTGCTATGAAATTTTAATAAATCTTCCTATAAAATTTTGATAAACCTCCTTATAAAATTTTGATAACTTTCTTATGAAATCTTGATAATTACAAATTTTAATAACCTCCCTATGATTTTTGATAACCTCATTATGAAATTTTGTTAATCTCCTTATGAAATTTTGAAAACTAAACTATGAAATTTTGATAACCTTCATATGAAATTTTGATATCCTCCCTGAATTTTGATATCCTCCTTGGAATTTTGATTACTTCATAACAAAAATTTAATAACCTTCCTAATCTGATAACCATACTAATACTATGAAATTTTGATAACCTCCCCAGAAATATCACTATGAAATTTTTGTGATCACATATTGAAAATTTGATAACCTCTTTATGAAATTTTGATAACCTCTTTATAAAATTTTGTTGACCCCTCTCTGAAATTCTAATAATCACATTATGTAATTTTGATAACCTCACTTTGAAATTTTGATAATCTTTCTATAAATTTTGATAATCCGATCTCTATGAAATTTCGATAATCACTCTATGAGATTTGATAACCTTCTATCAAATTTTGGTACTCCTTTTGAAATTGAAACTTTTATAACCTTCATATGAAATTTTGATAATCACACTATAAAATTTTGATAACCTCCCCATGAAATATTTAATGAAATTTTGTTAACCACACTATGAAATTCTTATAACATCGCTATGACATAATCTCTTTGATAACCTTTCTATAAAATTATGATGATTTATAACCACTCTATGAAATTTCAATAATCAACCTAAGAGATTTTAATAACCTGATCCTATGAAATTTTGGTTACAGACACCATGAAATTTTGATAACCACACTATGGAATTTTGATAACCTCCTCATCAAATTATAATAATCAGCTTATGAAATTTTGATAACCACATAGAGACAAGAAAAACAAAATCATAATATTACTTACTCTTCTAACTCAACAATTTCCAATTGAATAAAGTGAATGCAGCAAAACATTATATAACGAAGAGATGGAGCTTCACTAACAATAGTATTGTACGTGTTAGTGTTAGTTTAATCTTTTTATTGACATTTAAAATTTGAAATTAAAAGTAAAATATCAAATTCAAAAAGTAATGGTAAAGAAAATTTACATGTTCATCAACTAAAATCAATTTGACAAACTCAATAATTAGGTCTAAATTGAATTTTTTAATTAATTTTTTGAAATAATAAAATTATACTAAATTTCAATAATGGAAATTTAAGACCAAAGACAAAGCAAAATTAAATACAACAATTGGAAATAAAGACAAAACGCAAAATTAAATAGGACGTTGGAAACAAAAAGCCAAATTGATTTTCTTATAATTTAGTACACGCATTATATAATTAAGATTAAAAAAATAATGGAATAATTAAAATACTCCCTCTGTCCCATTATATAAGTCCTTTTTTTTTTTGGCCAAGAAAAAGAATTCATTCATTTATCACAGCAACAAGTACAAGCAACTATTGCAAATGAACAAAACAGAAACATCATCATCTAATCCTAGACAAGTAATATGAGGTTAGTGCCATACGTAGCCCTCTACAAGTCTAGTTCCCAATCAGCTTCAAAGTAATGGCGGTGCAGGAAGACCATCTCTAGACAGAATGTTCACAAAGGAAGTTGGTGGGCAATTCACCCAATTAGAAATGCTCAACCCCCTCTTCAACTGCTGCGAGAGCCAGTCAGCTGCCTTATTGGCACTACGAGCTACCCACTTTATCTTACTATCTTCAAAAGTCTTCATAAAAGCTCTGATATCAGTAACAATAGGTTCAATCTCCCATCGTGCTTCACTTTTAGCTAAAACACAGTTCACCAAGGTTTCTGAATCTGATTCCACTATAATTTTTGAAATCTTCATTCTTCTTGCTTCTTTAAGCCCTTCTCTAACTGCATAGCCTTCAGCAATTAAACATGAATCAGCTGCCTTCTTTACTGCTTTCCCACCTACAACTTTTGCATCAGAATTTCTAATCACAACTCCTAGGCAAGCTTCCATGGTATTGCTTACAAAAGCAGCATCACAGTTCACTTTGCACCATCCGACATCAGGTCTTTCCCAAGCCAAATTCTCCATCCTCCTAATTCTATTACTGTTATGCTCAATTTCAATCATAGCCAAGCTTTCTGCAGCTGCTTTTTGTATTCTTTTTATCACCAAGATAGGGTCAGGAACCCTTTTTTCAAAAATGGCAGCACATCTCTCTTTCCAAATGTTCCAAACAGTATATCCAATTAATATTTCCACCTGTTCTCTATCTTTTGTATTACTAACAGCTCTATATACAATATCTTCTAACCATTTGTCAAAAGTCCTGATGCTACTTTTATCAATTCTAATGCTCAGATCAGACCCAAACCACACAACCTGATTCCATTCACATAATAAAACAGCATGCTCAGGAGTCTCTATTTCAGTTTTACAAATAGGACAAAGCGGATTACCTGCAAGTTTTCCTCTTCCATAAGAAAAGTTGTACAGCTAGAGCTCCCCGGCAAAGTCTCCAACAGAAGTTTTTGACTTTCCGAGGGACTTTCCAGGCCCAGATTTTCTTCCATAGTTCGTCACGAAATTTTGATGTGAGCTGGAAGCTTTAGAACCCTGTAGACACCCGTTTTTGTCCTATATCCTTCAATCAAATCAATTTATTTATTTATTTTTTCATTGGCATTAGGGTCACATAATGGCATTTTGGGTCATTTTTACACTAAGGGCATTGTGGTCAATTTAGTCGATTACAATTTATGATGACATGTCATTTTTAGGACTTAGGTTTTAAGTTAATTAATCTTGCATAACACTCGGATTCATCTGGCATGTGCATTTTGTTAGCAAACCTAATATTCAAAAAAAAAAACTAAAAAGGAGTTTTATATTTATGACATATTTGGCCATTTTGCATTTGCATACATCATGGTCTCCAAATGGAACAATTTGATTTTTATCTTATATATGAGGTCTAATTTGGTTCATGTTAAATTAACTATGGGCATTAGTAGAATTTCATGTTTGTTGACTAGGACATTGCATTCAAAAATAATAATAAAAGATAAAGAAAACTAGAAAATCTAAAGAGAGAGAGAGAGGAAAACTAGAAAATCTAAAGAGAGAGAGAGAGAGAGAGAGCAGTTTTATTACTTCATTTCATTTACATTGTGTTTTAGCTGGTATACACGATTTTAATAGTTTACAAAAATACCAAAAAGATTTTCAAAAAGTTTTCTTCTACATTCAATTTTCTTCCAAGTTTAAAAATACAAGTCTAGGTCACGCGACTGAAACCCTTAGCTCATTTCTTTTTGTATCCATGTCAGACATCTTTTTGCTCCATCCTTGAGTGCCAAGGTCTGTGATTTATAGCACGAGGGCCACTGCTGGTAATTGCGCCCAACAAGAGACCTAGCTTCATGAGTATCATTACAATCTTGGCAAATTTACTCAACATGTTGTCACAATGTCCCT
>AWWV01009484.1:0-35088 GCA_001974805.1 Corchorus capsularis | reverse complement strand
AACAGCTCTATATACAATATCTTCTAACCATTTGTCAAAAGTCTTGATGCTACTTTTATCAATTCTAATGCTCAGATCAGACCCAAACCACACAACCTGATTCCATTCACATAATAAAACAGCATGCTCAGGAGTCTCTGTTTCAGTTTTACAAATAGGACAAAGCGGATTACCTGCAATTTTCCTCTTCCATAAGAAAAGTTGTACAGCTAGAGCTCCCCGGCAAAGTCTCCAACAGAAGTTTTTGACTTTCCGAGGGACTTTCCAGGCCCAGATTTTCTTCCATAGTTCGTCAGAAATTTGATGTGAGCTGGAAGCTTTAGAACCCGACTGTCTATCCTCAGCATTCTTTAGCATGAAATAACCAGATTTAACAGAATATTCTCCATTCTTTGAAGCCCGCCAAACCATCCTGTCCTCACCTCCATTTTCACAAATAGGCATCCTATGTATTGCTTCAACTGTGTCCTCAGTAATTATCTGTTGTAATGCAGACAAATCCCATATGCCATCTTCTTTATTCAGAATATGCTGCACTTTCTGAGGCAAATTCCTTAGGTCCTGTCTTTGAACATCGCTTTTCAGCTCCACTTTCCCTTGCTTCAGGATCCACCTATCATCCCATATATTCACCTTACTGCCATCACCAATGAGCCACTGACTGTTTTCTTTAATTAAATCCCTACCTTCTAGCAAGCTTGCCCACACCCAAGACGCCCTAGCCCCCTTCTTAGCTTCCCAAATATTAGTACTTGGAAAATATATTCCTTTAAGTATCTGGGCCCATAAAGCATCAGGATTCTGGTGTAATCTCCAAATTTGTTTGCTGAGGCAAGCTAAATTCATGATCTTCATATCTCGAAAGCCTATTCCTCCTTTTTCTTTGGGATCAGCAAGGTTGTCCCATTTAATCCAGTGGAATCTGCCCTCATCTTGCTGCTGCCCCCACCAAAATCTCGCAACTGCTGCATTTATGTCTTCACAAAGCTTCTTTGGCATTTTGAAAACTTGCATAGTATATATTGGTATTGCACTAGTAACAGACTTGATCATAATTTCCCTACCAGCTTGTATATAAGTCCCTTTTAACTATATCATCAAGATTAAAAAAGTTAGTTAGAGTTCAAACTTTTATGTACTTTTATCTTGTTTTTATATTTTTACCCCTATTCTCTTTCTCCCACTCATTCTCTCTCCTCCTTCTCACTTTCTTAACTACCCTACCACTTTCAAGGCTAGTTTTGGAAATAACTTTTAAATATGCATTGGGTTTAGAAAGGGGACTTATATTTTGGGACAAAAAAATACTTCTAGAAGGGGACTTATAAAAAGGGACAGAGGGAGTATTATTTAGTAATCACAATTTAGAAATATGTTTTAAAGAAAACGGTACAATTGGAAATATGTTTTAAAAATAAGGGTACAATCGGAAAACATAAAGTTTCCCCTTATAGATAAGAAAAAGAAAATCCCCCCTGACGTGTAGATAAGTTACCCTTATAATATGTTAAGAGTCCTAATCAAAATCATCTGTTTTGAGGAAAATAATACTAAAAGATAACATTATTATAGAGAAAATAGACCCGGACAACTCAACTCCGGACTGGATTGGTAGACAAAACTTATACCAAAAGATATGAGATCATAACACTATATATTATGATAGATTTTTATATCTCATAAATTCACGAGTTGACATTTCATGAAAAAGTCATCAATACTAAATTAGATGTGTGGTGCACATGCCTAAAATATAAACGTATTCAACTATCAAAGATTTGGAGTATGGAAGTTGAAGCCTCATTACCAAAGATTATCTGCTCTATAACGTCCGGGACCCCGAATTCGGACTAGGAGATACTATATCTTGCTCTTGGATCAATGGTCTTGGGAAATTGCCGAGACAAAGCTATTTTTGCTGTTGAACATCTTTAGGCTTTCGTCAAGATGGTAGACGGCGTGCATTAACTGAGCTTTCGACCTCACAATGCTTCTTCTTCATGTGTTCTCAAGCACTGCCAGTGATCTCACATTCACTGGAACTCCTACAGGTAAGAAGGCCTTTGACGGGTGGCATGCTGGCTGCAATTAGCTCTTGGATTATCCAAGATATGGCTACTAGAACTGAGATTAATAAGGAAATGTCGAGCAGGGCAGAATACTAGCAATCAACAGTTTCCATTTTTCAAGGTGATAACACTTGCAGGATCCAGTTTCAATTAAGAACCAGCTGGGAGGTCTTCTCCTCGGCAACTTTCATTTTCATGGCTACTTGAAGAGGATGATGGTAATTTAACAATCAATTCTTGCTTGATTACCTGAAAAAAGGAACACAAATCGGTGTTAGGACAATATAATATTCTTTTTTCTGTTTGTGAATGAAGAAAGTAATCAGTAAAGGGTAGGTAGGAGTTTTATTAGACTTGCCCTTTTGAAGTATTTCAACTCGTGCCTTAGTTCAGCCTTAAAATTATCAGCTTCTACACATTGATCGTCACTAGGCAAAAGAGTCTGATTTCTTGCTTCCCCAAGAACCTGTTAAGAAACCATAAGATCAATTCCCAAGAAGCATTATAGAATTAGCATAACTGAAATTGGTTTGACACTTTCATTTAGCATTTAATATAACACAGAAAAATCATAAAACACAAGCAAAGAAGCCTCAAAGCAGGGTAGCTAAGCTCTATGAATCTGAAATTAACAATGTTTGTAATCTCAAATCTTGAAAAAGCCAGAGAAACTGAAACATTCAACTTGGATAGCTCATTCGACTTGGAAAAAGCATGTTCACTGTATGTGTACTTAGTAGAGCATATATACAAGACCCAGAAATAGAGTCAACTGACAAAACATATTGCTGTAAACAATGTCATCATATTTCTCTTCCATAAAAATGGGAAATCCTAATCCTTGCTCAACTTATCATGGCTATACAGTTTTCTACAGCCAATTTGAAACAACAATATGAAAAGCCTAAGGCTACATGAAAGGGCAGACAGTGAAACAGAACACATTTTTATCGTCTACATCAGATTACCAGACATACCAACTCGAAACCTTCATGAGAATGTGAAATTTCCATTTCTTTGTAGCTTACGTATCCATTTTGATGTAATAAAACACATAAACGAACAATTGCACAGAGAACTCCAAATTTCTGCTTTTCCTGAAATAAATTATGAAATATTATATACACAAAAAAACCCAGTCTCTTTAAATCAAAAGAAAATCAATCACTGAATAGAAAGAATGAAATACCTCATCTCCAAACTCATTAAAAGAAGAGCCATTAAATTTAGGTAATTTCTTCCTATGGTGTCTTGTAAGAAGAGCTATTAACTGCAATCTCACTAATAGGTCATCAGAAGAGAGAACGTGTTTAGAATATCCTTATTAAGAGCTAAACAAGATCGATAGGCAGACAATACCTTGACCTCCTTTGCGCTATATCCATGAAGATGATTTCCATTCTATACAATAGATCAAGTGTGTCAAAAAGTTGAGAATAAAAAGGGCTCAACTGATTTATGCAATGCAAGAAATTCAAAGTCTTAAATGAACTCGTAGCTAATTATCAATGCCATAAAGTAACTTTTCCTTTCTCAGTTTTGCTTAGTAGCAGAAGCTTCTTTGTTTTAAAATGCTTAGATTATTGTTGTGACATTTGCTTTATACCAATAAGTAGATTACAAAGACAAAAGTACACTCACCATTATAATGTGATAAGATTGCTTATGGTAACCCTTTTTACCAGCAAAGAGTCCTATATTGTGAAGTAAACATGCAGCTTCGATGTAATCCAGATCTTTGTCATCTAAAGGAACAGTAAGACCGACTTCATTGTTATCACGCTCCTTGCATTTTCTTAGGCCTTCAAAAATCACCTGGAACAATCATTAAGTAAATCCATTGATGAACACGATGATTTTTTTTTTCGTTTTGTTAGAGAAATGAAGGCATGATACTATAAAATCCCTCATTCATTCAAATTTGCTTCTTGATGTTGAAACCATATCTTTTTCATACAAAAACACAGTAATTCTAAGTCCATTTTTATTAAGTTCCCTGCATTTTCTCAAGCCTGTATGACTATCCCACACAAGCATTAAGTTAATTTTTCCCTTTAGAGAAACTAAAGGCAACAGATAAGGTCCCTAATTCAGTTATACATTCACTTTTGCTTCTTAAGGTTGAAACTAAATCTTAATAATGAAAAATCTAGGATGCAATTAATCATCGAGTTGAAATATAATACCAGTAACTGTAATACTAAAAACTGGCAGAATTCCTCAAGAAACAAATTGTTGAACCACACTGTCTAGTCTAGTCTAGTATAGAAAGATTAAAAGTTTAAATAAAAGAGCCGTGACATCACCCTTGCCATGCTTGCACATTTAGCAGCAGAAGTAGTCTTCTTTTTGCCATTAAACCCTGCAGCAAGTTGCAAAAGAGACCGAAACCGAGCATTTGAATTCAAATCATAACCATCACCATAGGCATTAGCCAAAGTATCAGCAATCACACCTTCTCTCAATCCATAACCAGAAACAAGCATATTATCAATCCCAAGCATATCAAATATCTCCTCCAACAAAATTCCACCAGCAACAATAGACTGTGACCTTCTTTTAAACAATGCATCTCTCCTTGCTTTCTCCCCTTCCCCTCCCTTACACAAACTCTCAACAACACTCTTTAATTCCTTTCTATTAAACCTCCAATCCCTTTTGCATTCCCTAAAAAAGACCTCATTATCAACATAACCCAATTGATATCCCTTAAAAACTGCTCTTTCAATGGCTCTTATTGTCCCTGATGACCCTACAGCTACTTGAAACCCAAAGTCTTTAACTTTCTCAATTAACCCAGATTCTTTAACTAAATTCCTAATAAACTCCCTCATATTTAAAACTCTTTCAACTTCATCATCCCCAAAATTCTGCTGGGTCAAAGTCACATGACCTAGCTTCAAAGAGGAGCAAAACTCCACTTTTCCACGCGACCCAATAGCAAACTCAGTTGAACCACCACCGATATCGACATTTAAAACCAAATCATCATAAACAGGCAAGAATTGAAGGGCACCCATATAAGCAAACCGGGCTTCTTGCTCACCTGATAGAACTTCAACGTTGAACCCGGTGGATTCAGCCACTGAGTCGATGAATTGGGACTTGTTCCGAGCTTCACGGACAGCCGATGTGGCTACGCAGCGAGTGTGGAGAGCCGGGACCTGGTGGGTCTGAATGATTTCGTTGAACTTGTTAAGGGATTTGATTGAGAGTTGTTGGGAATGGCTGGAGATTGTGGAAGAAGATGAATCACGGCCTAAAACGATGGATTCTTTTGCAGTTAAAAGAGGAAGGAATTTGCCTGGAAAATGAGCTTGAACTATCACAAGTTTGAAGGCATTTGTGCCCATGTCTATGGCAGCAAACAGATTTTCAGCCATTGGAAAAGTCTTTCTCGTTCTCTTTAAGTTTTCTCTGTTTTTATAGTCCAACAAATCATGAGAGTTTGTTTCCCAGCTGGATAATGGTCGTTAAACTGTTATTACTGTAATAAGATGAAAAATGGAGGAATCAATGGACTTTTGTGGCCCAAAATAACAAATAAACGATGAAAAATGGAAGAATCAATGGGCTTCGTTGGGCTTTGTGTGGGTTTAAATAATAAGGAAATGAAGATCCATCTTGTTAGTCAAATGATGAAATTTACAAGTTTTTTGGTTAAAAACTTTGCAAGTTAATTTCATTATTTTTTCTTTTAAAAATTAAACATATATTCTATTTTTCTTAATATTTTTGTGATTAAAAAAGAACCAAATATAGTACCAAATTGTTTGAAATTTTACTCTCTTACTTGGTGAAATATATATTTTTTAACAAAAAATTTTGTTGCTTTCATTAAAAAAGAACCAAATATATTAGGATCATATAATATTTTGGTCACTTGAATACTTTATGATTCTCTCTTTATGCTCCAACTTTATACCCAACTCCATTTATATATAGCGAATTTCGACAATTCAACCCACCTTGAATTAATTCATTTTTGGTGGATTGCAAATTGATGCCTTTACCCAAATCTCATCAATAAGTAATTAAACTTCTAAATTTATAAGTTATCTTCATGACATGCAATGAAGAAACAAATAAAATTATAAAAAATCTATTGGATTCAATGAAAGTAGTTTGATATACTTATATTAAACAAAATGATCTTGAATTCAAGTCTTGTATGATCAATGGAGAAAATAGATTAGTAGGAGAACTTCCTATTGTCTGTATACAGGGGCGGAGCCAGGATTGTCGACTTGGGGGGTCATACTGTATTTAATTAATCCGTATGCAAAATATGTCACATAGTATTATGGGTTCTTTTGTTGTTCTTGATGCATTATTTCCTATAATAAAATTATGAACTAATAATAATGTGTCATTTTGAACTATATAATTTAAAGAATCAATAAAATTTAATACTTAAATCACTTATTCCAAGAGTTAAAGTAAGTGAAAATATAGACTAATATTGATAAAAAATATAAACTTTATTATATATAGAAAATAATCATGTAAATGTAAGAGTGGGGGGCCAAAACTTTTACAATTTAGGGGGGCTAAAGCTAAATTTGTCAACTTTTTTTTAGATCACTTACAACATAACATATGGAAGATATATTCGCCCCCCCTCCCTCCGTCCCTGTCTGTATAGTATGGACGCTAACTTGATTCCAAATCAATCTAATATATAATATAAGGGTAATTATTTGATACACCGGCGGTGTAAATTTTGGATTTCACAAGCGGGTTGTGGAGTTTAACACATATCCAATTTTTTAATTAATTAAGTTTTAAATATTTCAATCTAGTCCCTAGAGGACACATGTCACCCTTCAGGACCCGCTTGTGTAGTCTACTAAACTCCACTGACGGTGTATTCTATAATTTGTCATAATATAATATAGAGATAATAAAAAAAAAGCATAATTTTTTTGTCAGATAAAATAAAAGCATAAAAATTGTATCTATATATGATTGCAATTTGCACAAGCAAAACTATGAGAATCTTGAAAGAATATGCTTCCCCAAGAAAGGAATAGACTGCTTCGCCACTAAAACTTTCCATTTGTTCACATAAGCGTCCGTCGAAAGACATTTTTATAAGGCTAGGGAAAAAAGGAAAATAAAATCAAGTACTGGCAGCATAATTTCCAGGAGTCTTCGTGACCAATGTATTTTCGATGAAAATTCTTCAATTGGAAATGAGACGGTAAATGCCATGAACTTGCTACGAAACGTGAAAATCACACAAAACTTCAAGATCGCTTCCTTCTTACATAGGCAGACTCTTCATTAAAAAAATAAAATAAAATTGTGATGATTGATGAAATACTTAATAAATATATGAAAAAAGTCAAATTTTATTTGCAAAGGTGAAATTATAACAATAAAGGGTTTAAAGTAATTAATTAACTGATATATATAATATAATATGCATGCATGAAAGACAGTAATTTATTATACCAAAAAAAAAAGACAGTAATTTAAACTTAGCAAAGCAAATATAATGCTTCCATAAGCAAATTTTCAGAAACCTTAAGAGTTAATTAATTTCCATAAGCAAATTTAGGTGTGAAACCTGAAAACTTTAAACAGCAGCATACTACGCGGGCTACATGTGGGAGTGGGACGTGAAAGTGACATTTATAGGGAACCAAGTGGGACTATTTTAATTTCGGCTTATTGTATAATTTATTTATTTAATACTCCAAAATTATTCTATATATATATATATATATACTTCTACCAAAAAAAATTATTATTCTATATATACAGAGAAATAACAATTTGACAATTCAGAAAATTTAGTTAAATCAATATATACTACGTCAATATTAATCATGTGATAAATTTCATGCAATTTGTCAAAAAATTAAAGTTGAATGATCAAATTATTCCAAAAATTTCATGCTAATTCGAGTTGAAACTATCTTTTTTGTTTAAAACAAAAAAGAAAAAAATAAAACTTAACTATATGTAAAAAGTAATATATTTTCTTTGGAAAATTACCCAATTCTTAGTTTGTTTATCCACTATGTCACGTCACGTTTTGATTGATAAACTAAAATATGTATTTAATCAACTTTTTGGTTAGTCATTGTCTAGTCAGTCATTACTCACTAGTTGTAGTAGTTACTAGTATTAAGCTTTTTTTGATGGAATATATTATCTTCTCTGATAGGTGTTGTTTAACAAAAGTTTGCAGTATCTGGCTCTTTAAAGGAAAAAAGAAAAAACTTTTGCAATGAATTGTTCTCTTTTATTCTTTTTTATTTTAAGTTTGGTTTGGTATGGAAAATTTTTTTTAAAAATTCTAAAGGGCTTTCATAGTTAAATTTTATTGGGTTTTCACTTTTGCAGGTCAAATTGGTAAAAGTCTAGAGCCAAAATTTTCATTATAGTACAAAAGAGCACGAACAAGAATTCAAGTCTTGACTCATAATATCGCGCGATTTAATTGAGAAATGAAAAAACAACAAAAAGGTACAAAACTTCTTTTTTTTTTAGAATAAAAAGGGTAAATAAAAAAGGCTACATAAACTGTTTTTTTTTAGAATAAAAAAGGGTTATTGCAAGTGTGGTCATAGGTTCGAGTTTGAATAAACACAAGGTTTTTTCTCACATAGACTTTTATTTGTTTCTGCCTTGTGTTATGATCCACTATTGGCACGCCCCACTAGTGCCCATCGTCATGTAGTCAACGGGATTTAAGAGGGAGCGGGGGACTTATAGCCCCTAGTGTCGATGACGCCTATCAAGAGACTTTTTTTTTATGAAAAAAAAAACTAATTATTATTATAGGAATAATTAGACAAATCCTTAACCAAATTAGAATCTTTGTCAGAATGACAATTATTGATAACAATTATTGGAGATCCAGATTCAGTTAAGATTTAAGACAAAAAAAATAATTGAAAACAAAGAGTGACTTTTTCAATTCTGATAGTACTTCTAAATTTCTAATACCACGCGTTATTTGTAGAAAATTGTGTATTTTTCTTTTTATTTTTTTTGTCTTAATGTAAATTACCAGCAGTCTTCTCTTCTTCATTAAATACACTTCTTCCCAATTGCACGCGTTTTAAATCCACCGTGTCTTAATTTTGTTCTTCTGAAGAAAGAACATTGCTTTCTCTTATGTTGGATCACTCGTTTTTATTGTACTTTTATTATGCTATCAATCAAAATCAAACGCGGTTGCTCTTGTTCCAATCCAAAAAGTTCGTTATTACAGAAAAAATAAACCTTGAAAACTCAAAAGATTTTGGCAATTTTTGTGATACTTTAATTAGCATATTTTAATGTTGTTTTTTTTCTTCTAGTTGCACTTTTCTTTTTGGGTTTTTCTTCTTTTTGCTACTTTTAAACTTTGAAGTTTATTAGTAGTAGTATATTTAATTTACAATATTTTCTTGACTTTAGTGATCACTTGACGTGTTTTACAACAGTGATTTTGTATTTGTAAGCTTCCTGGTATCTTCTTGACTTGAGTTTTATAAGTCAACAATGCTTTTTTCTAGCTTATATTTCTTGAGATTCAAGTGTATATAAAGACGACAGCTGGAGAAGTTCTGGTTACAACTTACATATCTTAAACAGTTTGATGCTCTCAAAGTGTTCTTGTCTTTTAAATTCTTAGTCATTTGCAAACTACTGCTTCCTTTTGGTTTTTTTGTTTCATAGTTATGTTGCCTAGTAAAAGGCCTGCTGCTTCTGATGAAGATGATGAAAGGTTGGGTGTTATGGTTTCAGAGCCCAAAAGAAGAGCAACCCTGAAAAAGTGAGATTCTAGCAATGTTTTTTGTTTTTGTTTTTTGTTTTTTGGGCAATGTTTTCTGAATTGGGTTTTCCTTTTTGTGTTCTTGTTTTTGCAGTGCTGTTAGAAGAAGCATGATGGGATTGGGAGGGCTTTCCATGAACAGAATTGTGCTCAAACTTGAACCAACTCTTCGATTATGGGTATGTATATATAGTTCTTGTCTTCTTGAGCTCTCTTGCTTTTTGTTCTGTTTTTGCTAGTGACTGATTTCAATATACAAAGATTAATTATATGATGACATGTGATATTGATCAATATAAATTTTTGGTTACTCTTGGAATTGACATATTTGGTTTCAATTGGCTGGAATTCTGATTTCTGAAGCAGAATTTGATTTCTAGTTATTGTTCATATGGTGATTAGGTTCGGGAGGCAGTGGAAAGTGCTATTCGATCATCTTTTAATCCTTCTTCAAGGTAAGTTAACTTCAGAAATTGTTTTCCCTTGTATTTTTTCTGCAAAGGGTGATGATTTTTGACCATTTTTTTGTTTACTGTTTTCAGTCGACCCTCTCTTAATCAAATTGAGCCATCAAGAGGAAGAAGTTTGCAGTTGCGTTTTGTTGATAAATTGGCCTCAAAAATATTTACAGGCAGCAAAATTGAAGCTGAAGATGGCAATCCCCTTAGGATTGTCCTGTTTGAGACAACTAGCAATAGAATTGTCTCAGTTGGTCCACTTTCTTCTGTCAAGGTTGAAATTGTAGTCCTCAATGGAGATTTTGGTGCTGATGAACGAGAAGACTGGACAGAAAATGAGTTCAATGCTAGTGTTCTTCGCGAAAGAGAAGGCAAAAGGCCACTCGTGGCCGGAGATCTCAACGTTACATTGGTAGATGGTGTTGGAACTGTTGATAATGTGATTTTCACTGACAATTCAAGCTGGATTAGAAGCAGAAGGTTCAGATTAGGAGCAAAAGTTGTGCAAAGGATTTCTGGTGATCAAGTGACAATTAGGGAGGCTAGAAGTGGAGCATTCGTTGTGAAGGATCATCGCGGGGAATGTATGTTCAAATGCTTTTGATCTCAACTTCAATTTCTATAAAATTCAGCTTGAAATTAATTTTACTAACATGGAACTTATTGATCAATAATGCAGTGTACAAAAAACACTACCCTCCACACCTGCGCGATGAAGTGTGGCGTCTTGAGAGGATTGCAAAAGATGGTGCCTTTCATACACGTCTAGCTTCTAACAACATTTCTACTGTCAAGGATTTCCTGCGGTTGCATGTTACTGATCCATCTGCACTTCGCAATGTAAGTGAATAATTGTTTTATGTCCATGGAAACACTTGAGCATGTTTTTTGTGTTTTGTCTTCTAAACATGTCTGAACTGTGACATTTTTCTGCAGATACTAGGTGGAGGGATATCAAATAGGGTGTGGGAAACAATCATAGAACATGCTCGGTCATGTGTTGTCGATGATGAGGAATGGTACACCTACTATGGGGCTGATCAAAGGGTTGGACTCCTATTGAATTCCATTTATGAGGTTATAGCTGCAACATTTGATGGCCAAAGTTACCAGCCTGTTGAAACATTGGCCTTTTCTCAAAAGGTTTGTGTTTCATGTCCATGAAATTAGTATTAATACAGAGAAGTTAATTAGTTATGTTCCTTTTGAGTTAAGATTGAATGATGTCTCAAATCAATTTGCAGCTTTTGGTTGGAGATGCAAAGAGACAAGCTTACAAGAATGTTAGGGGTCTGGTCTTGACTGATCGCCGAGCAATTATGGGCCTCTCAATGCCCTTGACAAATTTGCTGCCTGAGCCAGTTAGCATCCCAAATTTACTTCAGCCACAACTTGATTACTCTGTTCCAAATCAAGGTACAAGACTTTGACACATTGAAATTTATTATGTCCAATGTATCAACATAATTGTTGTTTCAAAGTATAAATTCTTAGTTAAATACCATAAACTTTTGTTGCTCCTAATCTGATTTAAATGATTCATTGAATGTATATGCAGATCAACCAGAAACACCCCTTGGTTTGAACCAATCCTCAATATCCTATTCCTATGGAGTGGAGGACAAGAATCAATCACCGGTTCCTCTACCGCAGGATGCAGGACTTGCAATTCAAGCATTCAATCCAATGTTAAGGAACAGTTTCAGGATGGGAGGAATGGGAATTTTCCCTTTTAATGGAGAGAGCAGCTTGTCATTTTTACCAGATGCTCATTTTGCTACTGAGGACAATTCTGAGGGTCAAATGAACAACTGGACTTCAACATGGGGACAAGATAGTGGCTTCATTTTAAGTACTGATTCAGACTTTGAGTCACCACTAAGCATCCTTTCCTCTTCCCCTAACTTTGATGTACATAGCCAAAGAATGGGAGAGGGCAGAGATGTATGCCACAGAGCTGGGTGGTTGAAGATTAAAGCCGTCATCAAGTGGAGGTCAATTAGGCGCGGAGCAGCAAAAAGGCGACGGCTCTGGCTTAATGTGCCACAAGGCATTTGTATATAAATCACCCCCAACTAGATTATTACTACAATAATTAAAACATCTCAGAATTTTGGAGATAAACATCTCCAAGATGTGTTAGGTTTAGTTTCTTTAGGCTTTCTTCTTTCAATGTAAGTTTGATTGCTTTAATAGCATCTAGTTTTGTGCAATCAGGAGGCAACAACAATCTCCTAGATGTTTTAGGTTTAGTTTATAGGTATTTTTATGTAGTGAATTTCTTGTAAGAAGGTTTGGTAGGGTAATCTATAGGTATTTCCCTTAGTTGAAGACTGAGGCAAATCTCATTCTTTGGCTAAAGCTAAGCTAAGTTTTTAATTATCCTTGTAAATAGGTGTTTGAAAGTTTAAATCATTGATCTAATAATCAATTCTGAGATTTTCTGTTTTGCTTTGATATATCCTTGGAGCCTAGACAAGAAATATTGATACATATGTATAGTATTTTTTTAATGGCCATCCCTAGTCTCAACTAATAAGAAGCAAAGCAAAGAAAAAAAAAGGAAAAAGAAAGAAGAGCCAAAAACCCCAGTCCAAAACCAAAACCCACTTCACTCAAATTGTTCTTCTTTCGACTTTCGTTTCGTTTCCCCCCAAAAGCCTCCTTCTCTCTCCCCAGTCCCAAACACCACCTCTCGGCGGTGCTCTCCAATCACCCACCGGCCACCGCAAATCAATAACAATCACCACCTCTCAAATGGCGGCCACCGCTGACGCAGAACCCACTTCTTCAGATGGCCCTCTCAGCGTTTTCGACAACCGCCTCGGTGCTCTTCGCGAGAAACACAACCGTATTCTCAAGATGGAAGAATCCGTCGCCCAAGGCAAATCCTTGAATAAAGTGCAAGAAGAAGTGCTTCGTTCCAAACCCGTTGTCGCAGCCGTCATCAAAGGACTCGAGATGCTTCGGCAGCCTCTCTCTTCCGCCGTGTCTGAAGAAATCCAACTGGCCTTACAGGGACGAACCATTTCGCCGGACGAGACAACCTCAGAAGCGCAGCAAGACAAGAGTGAAGTGTCAGAACAAGTGCCCAACGAGCCCGATCGTGCGATTGAGGATCTCCTCAATTTGCTCTATTTTGGGTCGTTGTTCGATGTCAAGTCTCGGAGAGATTTAACTTCAACCATGTTGACTAGGACTCATGAGAGGGGCTGTTGCTTGACTTACGATAAATCGACTGATGATGCTACTGATCTGCTCAGTGACAAAGATTTGGATTTGATTTCTTTTATGAGCGGACTCTTGACTTCTCGACCTGCTGATTCCAGTTTCTCTCACAAGGATGCTTTGCACCGCTGCCTACACCATGCTAAGCTTTGGCTTTCTAACTCTGACCAGCCCATTGACCCCACTGCCGACGTATCCTGTAATAAGCAATAACTCACTGTTTTTGTCACATTACCTTTTGTTAAATTTGGGGTTTTTTTCTGACTTCATAGATTTTTTGTTACAGATGCCGGGTTGAGAGAGAGGCTTATTAAGATTATGGCTTTGTACACCTCTTTCCAGGTTCCAGGTGTGCCCATTTCTGTGCCTGTTCAGGTGGAGAATTCAGTTGGGCAGTCCCAGCAGCAGGTATTAACTTTCTATCATTACTTCGATAAAAGCGATGGGGGTTTGGTTATTGGATTTTACTTTTAACAATTTAGTTCTTGATGTGAAAATTGATCACTGCCCCTTTTCCCTAACTATTTGGTAACTCTTGGTCAAAGGTCTGATGTAGTAGTGACCAACTGGCGCAGTTGATATTGGATTAAAGGATGGAATTTTTTATTTGTTGGGATGATCTAAGGCCCATCAATAGTCTCTATATCAAGAGATTAGTGCAGAAGTATAAGAACATAAGGTGGTTGTATATATCTAGATTCCTTAAGAGCCATGCTGAGCATAATTGTAAGAATCATGTGAACTGGTTTTCTATTGGTTGAAAGAATAGATGACATGTTTCTAGATAATTTAATCCCTCAACTAGCATAATTCCATCCACCATATTTAAATCATGTACTCAAGTATAGATAAAAGCTTATAGGATATAACAAGGGTTTCCTAACTTAAGGCAGGCTTATTCTGTTGATTTCTTCAAATTCATGCATTGTTCATACCTGTGCATGTGTTTTATTCAGTTCTTGACACAGATTGCTCCAACTCCCATGTATCTTGATATTTTAACATCATATATGTGTTGAATTCTGGATTTCGATTCCCTGCTATAAAGCCTTGGGAGTTTCTAGGCTACTCTCTATTTACAGATTTGTAGCTGTAATGACCTATTCGATTGGATTCACTTAAGTTGTCGTTGGCTCAGGTCATGTTGAAGATATCTAAATATTGGATTCTATAATAAATATTCAAGTTGAATTGGAATAATGATTTAAACTCTTAACTATTTGGCAAAATTGAAGTTCTTGCTCATTCATAACATCTCATCATCTGTGCTAAAATAGTTGTGCAAACCCATACTCCTTTAATGTAACATCCGGGATGAACGGGATGCTTGGTTATCTTACTTTGCAACTTATTAATTCCCGACAGTTGACCGCTGACGCAGCAGCCACTTCTTCAGATGGCCCTCTCCATAGCTTTTTCAAAAACCGCATCCGTACTCTTTGCAAGAAACACAACCGTATTATCCAGATGGAAGAATTCGTCGCCCAGGGCAAATCCTTGAATAAAGAGCAAAAAGAAGTGCTTCCTTCCAAACCCACTGTCGCAGCCCTCATAAATGAACTCGAGATGCTTCAGCAGCGTTTCTCTTCCTCCCTGTCTAAAGAAATCTCACTGGCCTTACAGAGGCAAACAATTTCGCCGGACGAGACAACTTCAGAAGCCCAGCAAGACAAGAGTGAAGCGTCAGAACAAGTGCCCAACGAGACCGATCGTGCGATTGAGGATCTCCTCAATTTGCTTTATTTTGGGTCATTGTTCGATGTCAAGTCTGAGAGAGATTTAACTTCAACCATGTTGACTAGGACTCATGAGAGGGGCTGTTGCTTGACTTACGATAAATCGACTGATGATGCTACTGATCTGCTCAGTGACAAAGATTTGGATTTGATTTCTTTTGTGAGTGGACTCTTGACTTCTCGACCTGCTGATTCCAGTTTCTCTCACAAGGATGCTTTGCACCGCTGCCTCCACCATGCTAAGCTTTGGCTTTCTAACTCTGACCAGCCCATTGACCCCACTGCCGGCGTATCCTGTAATAAGCAATAACTCACTGTTTTTGTCACATTAGCTTTTGTTAAATTTGGGATTTTTTTCTGACTTCATAGATTTTTTTGTTACAGATGCTGGGTTGAGAGAGAGGCTTAATAAGATTATGGCTTTGTACACCTCTTTCCAGGTTCCAGGGCATGGTGTGCCCATTTCTGTGCCTGTTCAGGTGGAGGATTCAGTTGGGCAGTCCCAGCAGCAGGTATTAACTTTCTATCATTACTTCAATAAAAGGGATGGGGGTTTGGTTATTGGATTTTACTTTAAACAATTTAGTTCTTGATGTGAAAATTGATCACTGCACCTTTTCCCTAACTATTTGGTAACTCTTGGTCAAAGGTCTGATGTAGTGTCCAACTGGCGCAGTTAATATTGGATTAAAGAATGGAATTTTTTATTTGTTGGGATGATCTAAGGCCCATCAATAGTCTCTATATCAAGAGATTAGTGCAGAAGTATAAGAAATAAGGTGGTTGTATATATCTAGATTCCTTAAGAGCCATGCTGAGCATGATTGTAAGAATCCTGTAAACTGATTTTCTATTGGTTGAAAGAATAGATGACATGTTTCTAGATAATTTAATCCCTCAACTAGCATAATTCCATCCGCCATATTTAAATCATTTACTCAAGTATAGATAAAAGCTTATAGGATATAACAAGGTTTTCCTAACTTAAGGCAGGTTTATTCTGTTGATTTCTTCAAATTCATGCATTGTCCATACCTGTGCATGTGTTTTATTCAGTTCTTGACACAGATTGCTCCAACTCCCATGTATGTTGATATTTTAACATCATATATGTGTTGAATTCTGGATTTCGATTCCCTGCTATAAAGCCTTGGGAGTTTCTAGGCTACTCTCTATTTACAGATTTGTAGCTGTAATGACATATTCGATTGGATTCACTTAAGTTGTCGTTAGCTCAGGTCATGTTGAAGATATCTAAATATTGGATTCTATAATAAATATTCAAGTTGAATTGGAATAATGATTTAAACTCTTAACTATTTGGCAAAATAGAAGTTTTTGCTCATTCATATCATCTCATTATCTGTGCTAAAATAGTTGTGGAAAACCATACTCCTTTAATGTAATATCCAGGATGAATGGGATGCTTGGTTATCTTACTTTGCAACTTATTAATTCCTGGCAGTTGATTATTGAATTTGGCAAGATGCTTGACTAAATCCATTCATGTAATTTCCCCCTATACTTTCAAGTACTTTTAGTTTCTAATGCATCCATTCCTGATCACCCTCAGAACAGGTTTCCGACAGGCATGCTGTGGTTTTGGTTGCTCTAGGTGAACATCAGTGATTTCATTTGATATTGACTTTGGGATTTATGAAGAATAATTTGGCAAAGGTCAAGGTTGATTTAGATTTGTACATATTTGCTTTGATAGTTGCATCTTCAGAGGTTGATGCAGCAGAAACAATGATAAGGGCAATTCTTTTTTTGAGTCAGTTTATGCGTGTAAGGAAAATGAAGGGCTAAGAAATGGTGACATTTTTTCATATCACAAATTACAAGGTTGAACTTAAAGATTGTGAAATTTGGTTTGAGTTGTCTAGGATGGATTCATGTCTTGGCTTAAGGATAGTCTAATTATTAGAAGGTCTCATCCATCATTAGCATTTTGTTTTACAGTAGAATGAGTTTTCAATTTACTCTCATGGGATTGATGGGTTTCGATTCGCTTTGTTTTTTATGATCTCTTTGTCATAGCTGGATTTCTGTTAAAAATGGTTATTTCAGAATTAAGTAGCCATGGTGAAAGCTTGTTTCCGATGCAGGTTTTTTCTTGTTTATAACTTTTAAGTGAAAATGTTATATTTGGTTCTAATTCTAAATGTGCTCTGTGGGGACAAGGATGACATTCTATTGAAGTTTCCATTGATGTTGTTTAACAAGTATGTGGGGACAAGGATGACATTCTTTTGAAGTTTCCATTGATGTTGTTTAACAAGTATTCTATTACACTGTTATCTCTATTTCTTCATGATTTAATTTGTTATTTATTAATTAATTTGCAGTTTGATACTTCACTAATGGCAACAGGGGAAACTTCCACTCCATCGTTGGTGTTTTTGGGTACTTACTAATAATTTCTTTATTATTTATCTTATATATTTATATTTTGATTGTTAATATCTCTTCTTTTTCCCTTCCATTTTGTGTAGTTCTAGAACGAGATGGGTTTTCTATTTGGTCTGGGCCCCATGGTAAAGAAATTTTTTTTTCAGAGGAGCATTCAAAAGTTTCTTGCACCAATGTGGAGTTTATTAGGTTTAGTGAGGATGGGTCCAGATTTATGGTGGTAGTGTCTGACTCTTCTATCATTGTGTATGACTCCACTACTTGGAAAGAACTACGGAGTTTCCCTATAAATGCTTTGCACTCCGAGTTGTCCCCACTTGGTACTTACCTTCAGACCTTTGAGGCATCTGAAGCATACACCACAGAGCACGGAAATGTGGTTTTATGGGAAATAGAGACCGGGAAAGCTGTTACTAGACAATTTCAAACAGAGATGCCAAATGGTACATGGTATGAAATGTACAAGCTTTGACTTGTTGCATGAAGTTCTTAAGTTTTCGGTTTGAATATTGTAGTGGGATAGTTTATAAATGATACCAACTTTAAGTATTAATTAGTGTCATTTATTTTTACATATATTTTCCTTATATCTCCATGTTGGCATTTCTTTAATTTTATATTTAACTAAGTTTGTATATCTTTTATTCAGGCACCCAATCTAATTTAGTTCTGATGAAGTTGTCGCTTGTCGACTTGCTCCAAATGTCAGAATAGATTTTTTTGATGGAACAGACTTCTCGAAAGGAATAATATATCAACTAGATATTCATGGTGTTGTCCGATTTGAGCTTTCCAAGAAATTTGGGTCCCATGTGGCTGCATATGTTTCAGAATGTGAGGAAGAGGTAAATCTTCCCACTGCTTTTTGTAGATGATTGTTATGAAAAAAAAAAAAAAAACGAAGAGCTAAGAGTGGTTAGTGTTGGTAATACATATTATCTGGTCCTAGATTAACAACTTGCTAATTATTCTTTTAAGTTGTCCTTTTTTTGTAATTTTTAGGATTGGCGGGATAGTGTCCAGATTTATGCTTGTAAAAAGTTGCAGAACCAACTTCTTCCTCGGCATAATATTGATCATCATTATACTCCGAAGCAGATGAAGTGGAATAATGGATCTACACATTTTCTTCTTGTTATACATCCTGTTGATGAGAGAATCACTCAACTACCATGGGAACTAAGCTACCTTACGATTAATATCATGCATGGTGTAAAAGTACCCCTTGGTATGTTCTTTCATTTTGGTTAGAAAGTACTCCCTCTGTCTCATAATATAAGTCCCTTTTAACTATATCATCAAGATTAAGAATATTAGTTAAGAAACAAAATTTTATGTACTTTTACCTTTATCTTCTATTTTTACCCTTTTCTTTTTCCCCACTAATTCTCTCTCCTCCCACTCACTCTTTTAACTACCAAGGATAGTTTTGGAAATAACTAATAAATATGCATTGGGTTTGGCAAAGGGACTTATATTTTGGGACAAAAAAAACTTCTAAAAGGGGTCTTATATTATGGGACAGAGGGAGTAACATTTTTCTATTTCACTATTTACAGCATTGACTGTTTACACATTTTGGCAGATGTGGTGGGTCCCATTTTTGATGTGCAGTGGTCATATTCTGGAAATGAGTTTGCTGTTCTTTATGGATGTATCCTTTTCTTTTGCATCGTAATAGATATTATTAATGTTAATGCGTAATAGTGAAGATATCATACTTTGCCTTAACATGATTTCAGTTTCCAGTGATAGATGTGCAACTGTTTTTGACAAGGAGGGCAAACGATTAAATGATGTGAAAGATGCTTTTTACAGTACTATTCAGTGGAGCCCAAAGGGAAATTGTATCCTTTCATGATAATTTTATACATATTTTTAGTTAGTCCAATGAATTCTTTATTCAACTTATAGTTTTGTTTACAATAAATTTTGTACCCTTAAGTCTATGATATGCAGTTCTATGTTTGGCTGGTTTTGGAAGTACAGTGTCCAATGGAATGGTATGTAAGAACTTATTTGACCTATTTGGATTTTTCATTTCATTTCAAATTTCAAAATTTACTTTGGTTGTGGTGTTCTTCTCTCTTATTGTAGTTTGTATGGTCTAGCATATTTAATAGTTCGTTTTTAGCCATATGGTAGCTCTACCGAAGTCATGGTTGCTGGTTTTTGGGTTATCATGTATCTTGATCATCAAGTCTTGATGAACCCATGCTTCTGTCATTATTGGTGTGATTAATTTGTCATGGTCTTATGCTTCAGCTCTTTTGGGACTACAAAGAGGAAAGTGTGAATAATATTGTTGAAACAGATACCGGTGGATGCTCAGTGTACACAAGTGGGTGGTCTGCTTGTGGACGCTTTTTCATGATTGCCGATAGAAGTTGTCAATGGTATGATGTTCTGACTATAAGAGATTGCATAGGTCAAATTTTAATTTTTAGCAACAAATTAAGTGACTGATTATACGTCAACAACTAGGGAGATAATATGAAAACAACAATACCTCCTATTTTACTATCTATTTAAATATTGGTCAAATCATTTGATCAATCTCTGATTTGCTATGTTATTGAAGTTATAAAATTTATGATTACACTGGAAAGTTGATTCGTGATGTAAAGAACCGTGTCGGGTTGCTGCAGGTCAGTATTGTTTTTAAGTGGTGCACATTTTGAAATGGTCTCAAGCGTTTTTGCTTACGTGGAACTTTGATTATTGTTCATGCAGGTTGACTGGAAGCCAAAGTCACCAAATAAAGATGATGAAATAGCTACCAGGGCTAAAAACGGTTATATTTTCTTCCATTCTTCAATTATTTATTGGTTAGGAAAATCTCTTTTGATGGATGTGTGATTGATCCGTGACTCTGTAAATATTTTTCAGAACAAGGTACAGCTCAACCACAAAGTGCAAAGGTATATTTATCCTCGATTTAGTTGTCATATTACCAAGATTAGACTCCTCTTTCCTAAATTATTAATTGCTTGATGCAGTCCTGACTTTTGACTCTTGTGGCAGTTGGCGGGAGCAAGTGTCACAGCCACCGGGTGAGTATTTAAATAACTTTACTCCTATATATTTTCAGTTTTTGAGGTTTCCGGTGCTCACGACCATTAATATTAGAGTATCCAGGTCATCACAGGGGAACAAGAAGAACAAGAAGAAGAAGAAGAAGAAGTAGCAATGGGATATGGACAATAGTATATATAGTCTTTAAAGCTTTTTCAAACTTATTTGAACATTAGTTTATATGTAAAAGAATAGTTTAACTGAGTAGTCTCCGTGGATAGAAGTAGTAGAAATTAAGAAATCCATTTTGGAAGCTGCCATATATACATGGATATAAATAAACCACCTACTAAAAGAGGATGTTAAAGGACTAATCAGCCCAAGGTTATGTTAATCCAGGTTTATTTGGCTAACTGTGTTGCACTGTTTGGCGGGGGTAGATTCGTCTTTAACTCCGTTTTGGCTTAACCCTGGGTTGACGCTCGTATTTGTTTTTTCTTCTCACCTTGCTGTTTATCAGTTCTGTTGTTCCCTGTTTTGTTTTCATCGGTTCCGATGTGCCCTGTTTTGTTTTCGTTGAGTTCCAGTGGTTCTGCCTAGAATTGGACGATTAATTTGAGTTACATGGACCAGGTAACTACCATCAGATCAATTTAAGGATGAGGGGTACATTTTCTATTTGATCCAGCTACTACAACTGTGCAAGGATGTTGGAATTTCTAGCAAACATTTCTAGATAGATTAGCCTATTATCCCAGACTAAAAACTCTCCTATCACTATTAATGTTTGAATCATTATTTTTACTAGATTATATTTCCCGCGCGCTTCGTTGCACGGATCCTAGTTTTTTCTTTTGGCTTCTTTTAAGCATTTATTGATGTGTAGCTTGGAAATGAAAGCAAGCCACTTATTTGCTGAACATGCTTTTAGTACATAGCTTATTATAGTATGTTTATGTGATTATGTCCTAATTCAAAGGTTTATGTCATCTTGTACTAAAAAAAAAGGTTTATGTTATCATAAAAATACTCAGATATGATTGGTTCATTAAAGAAATCAAAGAAGCTCTGCACTTGATAGATTTTTTACATGCCCAATACAAATAACCCGGTAGCAAGAGATCGTAAAACCAAGCCAATATTAATGAAGAAGACGATGACAACAAAGAGGATTGGCAGTGTAGTGGAATGGAATCAAACCACCACCACTTAGTATTCAATCTTCTATCCACTAAGAAAGGATTTTTTTTTCTCAATCTGCAAATACCTTTTCTGCTTTTCACTTTGTTTACATTATGAAGAACCACATTTGCTCTAAACACTATCAGTTTGAATAATAACCACTGAAAAAAGGATAAAATTAAATGTCCTGCTTCCCTCTGTTTTCAAACCTAATACATGAATATAAATTGCAAGTATAGCATTTTCAAACCTTCCATCAATAATATTTCCCAATATTCATGGTTGGAAGTTAGCCATCTGAAAAAATAATCACTTTTGATTAGCTCATGTAAATTGATGAGTAGTCAGATAGAAACCGTAAAATATATAGAGAGCTTGTGATTTTGTTAAAATTGGACTGATACCTGAGAAGCGATTGTTGGGTCTCTGCACTTTATTTTCTCTACTGGAGATAATCAATTTTATGCTTGTTGTTGAATGATGCTCACTACTTTTGAGTGAAAGCTAAATCCATAGCTTGACCTTTTTGCTTTGGAGTATTCATCTGATAATCAAATTAGAAACTCCGGCCTAAACTTGTAAGAATCAGGTCAGCCACTTTTTGGACTTTATTAGGTGCAATTTTGAGTTAATTTTAACTATTGCTCATGCTTATAGGATAAGCATCACATATCCTTTTTACATATCTTGTGCTGTCAGATATTAAGTGTGATAATTTTTCTGTAATTTCGATAAGTTAAACTATTATTTTGATTTCATGGGTGGCAGGTCACACAATTTTCCCACCATTTATTATCTACTTAAAATGTTTCCTTAAGTTTTGTCCACATTGTGTTCTTATACCCATTTTTCCCCAGAAATCAAAAAGATCAAGTCTAGAAACATTCAGCTGAAGTGTGAACTTTGAAAGCTTACTGAGGAACTTGAAGAATTTAAATCCCAGAATGATTCGAAACAGAGGACCCCGTTGGATGAAATTGAAGTGGTTAGCATACCTGTCTTAATTTCTATGTTAGATCTATGAACTATCTTTTGTAAATGCTAGACAAACCTGCAGTCAAAATTACAAAGGATACAAACGTTTAAGAACATGCCAGTATTGACAAATGACAAAAACAAAAGGAAATAAAACAGTTTCCAACTAACAAACCTAAAAATGGAGGATTGTTGGCATAACCAATCTAGTGTTGTGGAACAAATATAGAGTAGCAACTTAATTCCCCCTTCCCGCGTGGATCCAGATTTCCGGGTCGTTTTTTGAAGAAAATTTGTCAGTTATGCACAATATATAGTTGCCATGGGTACTGAATCATGAGGGGCATAATCAATGCTCTTCTATCTGCTAGAAAAGTAGGCAAAAATTTTCCTTGTAAACCACATTACTTGTGATGTTTGTAGGGCTGCCATCTTCATCCAATATAAGCAACTTCAGATTCCTGGAAGATGTTACTCTTGACAAAGCTACATATAACTGCCCATGACAGAAGACTGACTCCTTTTCAAGTAGTCACCATATTTGCTTTTTAATTCGAAGGAATACTTGGGACAATGATTGAGAGATATGGCTATCCCATTACTTATGAAACATGGAACTTTCCATTCTCATATTCAGCCTGCAGGTAATGACATTTATAACTCAAAGTTAGACCACGCCACCAGGGTTTGTGCTAGAATGTATGAACCAAAGAAATTCTTTGGTGGGGTGTGGTTTTTATGGAATTATGAGTCAATTGCTTTTACAATTCTAAACAGAGAAGATCAGTTTCTTAGTGCGCAACTCACAATGCATGATTGAAATATTCGGTAGTTGTTGTTCCCAGATTTGTACATAATCTGTAATTATCAGATATTCAATTGAATGCATTATGGGAATTGTTAACAGATACATATGAATTTTTTTTTGAGACTCAAGTATGATTGAATTGATATGAAACATAAAGTTACACAACACATAGAGTAAAGACTCCATACCAAACAAAGTATGTACCTTCACTAAATCTAAACTAGACAATCTTTTTTTTAACAATGACCCAAACTGCAAGACAATACAACCAACATCTAAATCTCCTTCAATCTGATCACGTTTGCCTCCCGCACATCGTGATGCCTGATTTGATGAAGATCTGGTTTTTGATCCAATACGTATTGCTCTTTTCCAGTTTGGAAGTTGAGTTCTTTCAAGAAGGCAGTGCGATTCCACCCCTATTAATCAATAATCTGCTGATCCCATTGCCGTTCCGTCGCACCATTGTTTGAAGATGGAAGAACTTAGTGTTACGTTCTCCCTCAACAATCCAAATGGCACGGGATTTTTACCCAAAGATTGTTCAAATCATCAGCCATTATTAACAATGAAAAGGGGGATTAAAAGAAAAATTAAAAGATGAATAAAAAAAGAAACAGGGATTGGAAGATTGTACAGTCCCAAAGACAATACAAAAGCTCTCACAAGGAGTCCCAAAGACAATACAAAAGCTCTCACAAGGAGTCCCGTATTCACATTACCAAATTCATAGTAAAAACCAAAAGAAAAAGAGTAAATGAAACCAAAATCTTTCATGAATGATTGAAGAAAAAAAGAAGAAAAAGAAAAAAAAATGAAAAAATTCCGTAACCGCCTCAGAGAAAAATCCTCTTAGCGGTTACACAAAAAAAGTTTTGTTTCAATGCTCCATCCTACCTAATAGATACATATGAATATGAATTATTTAAATAAAATTTTGTTATCAATAATTATAAACTTTAGGGTGGCCTTTTAATGTTACTTTAGGGTGGCCTTTTAATGTTCAAAATATATTCTTAATTTCCAAGTTGTTCCTCTCCTTCAAAACAAAACAGAGGATGCCACACGGTGCATAAGAACAATATAGAAATCCCCATTTCATCAAAAATTTTCAATAAGAAAATAAATTAGCCAGATCATTACAAATACTTTTCGAGTGGATGTAAAGTTTTTAATGGTGTATATTGAGAAGAATGTGCATGAAAGTTTAGCAAGAGAAGAAAGATGACCACGAAGCATAGGGAAATATATTTCATTAGAGGACAATAAAGTAAAAACAAAAAATTGCTCAGTCCACCCACCTCGTTTCATCTAATGTCGGTGAAATTGATACCTGCAAAAAAAGAAAAAAAAAGGGGAAAAACCAATTCCAAGAAATCCTCCTAACAGGAAGTCAAAATTATTTTCATCTTAGCTCATAATATAAAAAATTAGTATCTTCCCACTATCGGCATGTAAATGTAAATGAAACTTGGAGCAAAATTAGAATTACACACATTTACATATACATCTCTAATTTGGATAATTAAATCACATCATATAGAAACTAAACCACTGATGCAATATCAGAATGACAATATAGGGATTTCAATGGATGACTCCCAAGAAAACACCATGAATTCTTTCCTCTGTTACTATTTTCAGTCTCTCCCTCCAGTACCCCCCCCCCCCCAAAAAAAAAGGGTCTCTCCCTAGTAGAGTTAAATCATACATGGTCATCATAAAGATATGTTGAACTTTTTAAAATCATATACTTTTGAACATCCATAGCTTTTACTTACAACTTTGAATATACATACTTTTTCTAAAACTATGTCTTTTTACTATTCTAAATGTGGAAATCTAAATGTACCTGGCTTTACATATCGGTGTCAAATATTTCTTGCCAGCTAATTCAATCAATTTCCCAATCATATGATTAGTCAGAAAAGACAGAGTACATGACTATGTATGGAGGAAAAGGGTGATCAAAGGTAGGAAGAGTGACAAAGGGAACGGGAAAACTAACCTCTTTACTTATTTGATTGACCATTTCTTGAATTAGAATTACCATTGTGAAAACAAAAAATCCGGAGAGATAGTGTTCACCATTACCCTGTGATGAAACTTAGATACCAAAACAAAGGTAAAGAGTAATCAAGATATGCCTATCATTTTCACCAATTCCTCAACGAAGATCAATATATTAGAAAAAATCTCCTCAGTCAGTCCACCATTATTTTCAAACGCAATTTATTTTTTGTTAAGCTTAGCATATGTAGATTAATAGTCCCAATACCTTTAATTAGAGGAAAAACATGACTTAGTTGACCATTATTTTGATATCTCACTAATTCTTTGTCGACCCTAGTATATGCAAATTGGCAGTATGAATAACTTTAATCAGAGGAAAAATAGGAATGTTTCACTCATTAGACCCATATATTAATCAAATAGAGAGATGTCAAAGGTAAAAACACATTTAATCAACACATATCAGCAAGCATGTAATGTAAACTTCCATGATTATTATAAGGAAATGCAAGGCCTGGGAAATCAAATGAATCTTAGAATGTTTACCCATGTGTGAAGGAAGACATCAATGCCACTAAAACCCAGCACACAGCTGTTAAGATCCAACAGAAAAAAATTATGCTGTTGAAGGTCAAAACCAATAATGAACAATGGATTTGTCATTCTGAAACTAACCTATTTAATTATAGGCGCAGTAGTTAGAACTCTTGGGCTCTTCCTCTGCTCTTGTACTTTTCCTTACTCTGGAGCAGTTTACCAAAGACTTGATGCAAACATCTTTATTCCTCTACTGTTGTAACAGAATAGGCCTTGAATAGCCATATATGCTTGCTGCAAATATTCATATGTTTGTTCCACTTTCATATCATTTCCAGCAACTTCTAGAGTCCTTCATCTTATATATTAAGGTACATGCACTTGAATAATCAATTGAGAACCTTATTAGCTATAGGTACTCGACAGAAAACTAAACAAAAATGGAAAATAGCTTTCTCCAAAGATTAGAGAAGTAAAACATAAAAGATAAATACACCTCAGGCTGGATAAGAAACTCATTTAAGATTCATTTCAATCAAGCATCATACATTAATCAATTATTTAATTAGTCAATGAGCGTGCCTGTCCTGCCTGATGCTATATATTACTTACACTTGGACTTGCTTGCTTGGAGAAATTCTAACCTTCATCAGACCAAACATAAAAGCTTCCTAATCTCTATTTGTATCAGAGGATCTAACAAAAAAGTAGAGAGCTACTAAAATGTGAATGAGAATATGAATTTTCCATTCTAATTAGCATAATGATTGCAGAAAATTAATGAGTTCTTTCTCAAAAGGTCATCATTGTTTTCCTTATAGGATAACATATATACCTGCCTGAGACCACATTTGCTATCTCTGTCCCTCTATTGCCAAATATTTTCTGAGCCTGCAAATCACAGCAAGCCAACAGCTGAGAATCCACATTTAGAAAACACTCATCCAAACTGAAATTAAGTGGCTGTTGTTCACCCTTCTTTTCAAAGACAAAAAAATGTGTCAATTAGTTCAAGGTCTGGCATACCTCTTCACATTAATTCATGTAAAAGCAACAGTATAAATAAGAGGAAAATTCTCAAGGGTAAATGCCCTTTGAAACACCATTACCAAGGTCATTTGAACCTTGAGAATCAAATAATTGCTCCATATGAAACCATAGATATTGTGTCCAAACTGATTGAATTATATGAATAAAATAACAAATATTTTGCCTTAAAATTACCAAAATTTAACACTATTACTACCTGCAATAAGTGCATTCTTCTGTCAGTCTCTATGTCAAAAATGCACACAACATTCTTCTTGGTTGCAATCTAACATTGGCGCCGCCTCCCTGCTTCATTAGAGAAAGCAGTTTAAATGGAAACAGCTTCATAAGCAAAAGAACTCTGGACAAAAACTGCACAAACAAAAGAGCCTTCAATACATAAAGAAAAAACCAAACAAATTCAAAACCAGAATGGTAGCTGTCACAAAACAATTTTGAATATAGATCTTGAATTCCAAATGGTGGCATATCTTGAATTCCGTATTACAAAATCCAACTTTTACTCAGAGGCACCATTATACCTTGATGTATAATAGGAATGCCACTGTTGTACCTTTTAGCATTCATTTGCCATGTATCAAAGTATCTCATTCGAACTCACATCATAGGGAAATTAATTAGGACAAGCCAAAAGAAGACACATCCGGCATTATATAGGTGTCAGGTGAATTAGTTCCGGCAAAATAACTTACCTATCATCAATCAACGGCAAAAGATCTTCCTGAGCACCCCCTGTTTTCCCTCTTCTCATTTCACCATTCTAATCAACAAAGAAAACAGAGCAAGTAACCATGTCAACAAACAATTATGTTGGAGAGTAAAGCATCAAATTAAACTAAGAAATATTGGAGTACTGCAACAGAATTCACAGAAATCTAGCAATTGAAAATTGATTTTAAAAATCAAAGAATCAAAGAATGAATTCAACCAAGCATAAACAAAAACTAACCTTAGTTGAGAGGAAATTCCCTGCCAAATCTACCATGATAACTGATAAGAGGAAAACAAATAATATACTTATAAACAAAATTCGACTAAATTGAATATTTCATTGAAGCATAAAAACAAACACATAGAATGCAAAAAGAATAAAAGAATAAGTGATTGGCAGTAACAAAATTTCAGAAATATATGAAGTTAATTAATAACGAGATGGTAGCCCGTGCTGGCGCGTCGGACATCTTTTTATTTTTTTTGCTCTCCGTGCAATTCATCCTTGAATCAAATATGGTTTTGTTGGTCTTTTCTATATTTAATACATAAATAGGACAATCATGTCTTGTTTTTAGCTCTTGCTCTTTTGGCATTAGGAAATCAGTAAAATAATTAGAATGATGGTTATATAAAAGTCCAAAGATAAGAATGATGGTTCTTGTCAAATATGGTATGATATGCTACGGCTATCTCTAATGATTTTATGACTCTGAGCATCCAATGAACTCTTGGATTTTAAGTCTTTCATAGGTTAATTATAAATTTGAATAACTTTAGCCATCAAATTGTATATGTAATGGAATGATTGTTAATTATTTATTTAAAATAAAATATCATTCAACACTTAAAACGAATGAAAGTTGAGTAGGAAAAACGGTTGTATCATTTTTCCTTTTAATCATCTTTTTTCTATTCTTCTTGTCTAATCAAAAAATGAAGAGGAAGGGAAATAATAAGCATGTAGGCTAATGTCATCAGTAGGCTTGAATATTGAGAAACATAATTCCATTTTAATCATTTTTTTTTCTAATCTTCTGGTGTAATCAAAAAAATGAGGACGAAGGGGAATAATTAGGCTTTTGATGGTGCTTAATCCTTTTTCTAAAAGCATAAAACAGAGCAAAGACATAGACATTACATTACAAAATTTATTTCGTAGAAGAATCATATTGATTAGGAATTGTTTCTTCTGTTTATTGTTGCCTAGTGAACTGAGCTAGTATATTTTTTGACTTCCATAGCAGCCAACATCGATAACATTTTTTTCTTGCTATACGAAGTAATCTTGATTCTTCCTAGCATCTAATCACATTAAAACTAGGATCCATATTATCTACTGCTGTATCACAAAAATTTTAGTGCTTTGATCACATAAAACACTAGGATCCATATTGAATACTGCTATACAAAAGAGTGGAAATATTGGAGTGGTTCTTAAATGAGTGTGATCTGAAAAAGAATTTGGCAAGGAATAGCCATTTTAGTGGGCGGTCACTAATTTGGGGAAAACAAAACGACAGCTATTTAACAGAATTCCTGCTTTGAACTCTTCTTCCACGGGCACTTTCCTACAGTCATGATTGGTAAACAATTATCTTCAATAGTGAGATTTTGAACGAATTTGGTAATCAATTTGGTCGGCTTTCTATCTCCTGCTAAATATTGATCTAATTCATATTTCTCAAGTCGTAGCAAGGCAACCAAATTGTAGTTCTAATACAACAGTGATGCTAAATATTGGCCTGTTCTATTCCAGTCGACGGAAGCTGTCTAGCTTCATGAAGGCTAGGTTTGA
Organism: Corchorus capsularis; assembly: GCA_001974805.1. Lineage (NCBI taxonomy): Eukaryota > Viridiplantae > Streptophyta > Magnoliopsida > Malvales > Malvaceae > Corchorus > Corchorus capsularis. The sequence goes on along the minus strand of AWWV01009484.1, from coordinate 5,322 downwards.
CCATTCTGAAGCGTAGTTAACAGATTTGAGTGATAAAATAATTTGCTCCGAGAAAATTTTTACATAACTGAGACAAACAAAAACCAAGTGCTATATTAATATCAAAGAGTTATACTTTCTCAAAACACAAAAGGAATAAATAAAGTATATCAGTCTAACCTTGGGTGACAACTTCAGAAATTGTTCCTTGTCCGAACAGGATATTGCTGAAAGAATTATTTATTATTAAAAAAGAGAAAAACATAATAAATGGGTTTTTTGCAATCGGTCAAAGAAAAACAATAAATTTGAGTCTAGAAGTATGTATGGCACATAAAATAGGCACATTGTTATTATAATGATAATACTACTTATAATACTTATATAATTTATATTAACTAGAACTTCATGGCCGCGCTTTACGTGCGGCTGTTTATCTTATAAATACTTTTAAGAAAATTCAGTTAAAAAATGAAATTTTGTTGTGAAATGATAACAAAACAAAGCAAGGGAGTAAAATTGAAGTATGGAAAAGACAAGAGAATAGAGAGACAATAGAATATGGGGGAGAAGAAAATATGAAGAAGGGGATAAATTGTTCTCATTCATCTTATTCCATAACAAAGTAAGTGGTCTATTTATAGGCACATAGATACATCACCATAAATGTAAGGGGATGAATTTAGTATATAGGTATATGTGTATGAATGAACCAAGTTATCAATATTTATGCTTTAATTAGATTCATGGACATCCACAACATACATGTATATTCATAACAAATTTATAATTATTTGATAATTTATTTTATAATATAGGAAAGGAGATGAATGTCTTTTAATTTTTCCAAACTAAAATGAATACAAATATAATAAACACAAATTAGAAAATTAACTATTGACACTTGTCAAAGAAACCAAATGCCAAGTGGCACTCAATGAGAGCCCTGTACATAAAATTAATAGTAGGTTTAATTACCTGGTATCATGGTATGTGAAATATTAGGAACGCAAAATGTATTAATTCTAAGTATATTAGTTCAGAACACATTCATGTATTTCAAACCTGCTGCATAAGAGTTTTTTAACTTATTAAATTTATCATTAGTTTACATTGACAGCAATGCAATTTGCAACTTTATGGCTCCTTAACACAACTTTTCAAATATAAATTCAGTTTAATAAATTTAACTATTTTAGCATCTCTGAGATCAAATCATATCATTTCCATTTTGATTCATATCAGAGAATTTCAGTATCTACTATTAAATTTATACAGTTGATCGGTTGTCAGCAATCATAAAAATAATTATCCCAACAATTACTAACTAAACTAGTTAGGGCAAGTAGGGGTCGATCCCACAGAGGGAACGACTCTTCCTTTTCTCAAACAAAACAAATTAATAAAGAGAATTTAAAGAAGAATTAAAATTAAATCTAACTAAGAGTAAATTAACTAAGAAATCAATTAAGAAAATTAAAGAAAACAATTAATCAAAAGCAGTGAATATTATTGAGAATAACAATTAAATAGAAACCTCCAACATAGAATTAATATCCCTCTTGACAACAATAACATGGATCATTGATATCTAAAGATTATGAGAACCTTGAATAGCCTGTCGGACTTAACCTAAATTACCTTAATTAGATTAGATTACCAATTAAAGTCAATCTATCCCTTTTACTCTTTCAGCAATCAATTACTTTCTTAGGGCTTAGAGATCACTTAGGTATAAAGCATGAAGAACAAGTAATTTAATAACAAGCACAATGAGAAATTTCTCGCCAATTGATTCTTTTCTCTCTTGGATGGAGGATTAATTCACATCCAATTGCTACATAAAATTAAGCTGGAGTGATTAATTCACAACCTAATCTAGCTAATGCTAACTCAATTTATCATGAAAGTGTCGACCCAGTCAATCAAAACAAGCAACATAGAATTCATACAGAGATCCAAGAAATACTCAAATAAATTCTCATATAAAAGCACAAAATCTCACCATGGAATTAGTCAAGAGATCAATTAAATTCTACATTGGAGAAAAGAAAATGATTACTCACTCATAAATTGAGTGATCATCCACAAATAAGAAGAAGAAAACTTATCTATGGATGAGGAAGAGAAGGGGGCGGCGGCTCCTAGGGTTTTTCTCCTCCAAACCTTCAACTAAACAATATATCTTATGAAGAATAAAAATTACATCTAAAATCTAGACCTAAGGTGGCTATTTATAGTGGATAAACAAGGTAGGGCGGTTTAGGGCTGACTTAGACTCCAAATAGGATTAGATGTCATCGTAGAGTAAAATCCAAGTTAGAATAGGATTCTGGAATTTTCTGGATTTCTGTAGAAACTTCACCGGCAGATTCGGGCTTGAAACAGCAGAATTGGGCTTCGGACTTCAAAGAAAAGTTGTAGAGCTCGGAGTTAGCTTTCCAACGGCTACTCATGGGCTTAAAACGGACATCTAAGCAGAAAGTTATGACCTTTCTACCGAGATTGCGCTGAAACCGGGCTTATATCGCAAATCTATGGGATTAATGCGGGATTTGGATATTCTTTTGGATATTAGGCCCACAAATTGGGATTTTAACTCCAATTATAGGTTTATATGGGTTAAGTATATTCCCATATAAATAATCCAAAATTCCTTAGCTTCAGGGCTTCTTCTGGGCTTGGCTTCAATCCTTTGCAATTTTAGCTCCAATCTTCAATTCTTGCTCCTTGAAATAATTCTTCAATGATCTTCAAATCTTCAAATTCTCTTCAAGAAATCTTCAAACACGAACTTTGCATCTCCAAATCTATACTCAAAATTACTTTGCTAATATCTGTGTAAAAAGTAATCAAAATAGCTCCAAAAGTAGTGAAAATAAGCAAATTCTCAATTTCACTTCTCATAAAGACTAAAAACACAAATACTTAGAAAATAAGGTATAAATGCATATAAAAGTGGTAAAAAGTATAGAAAAATAGCTATAAAAATATGCATAATTTGATCTCGATCAACAATCTATACTAACCTATTTCCCCTGTTTCAACTTGCTAAACAAATACCCATATTTCCCCTGTCTTTGAAATTATCTGATTTTTCCACTCCTTTTTTTTATACAATTTCTTGTCTAAATGAGAACATGATCAGTGATTTTATTTGAACAACAAATTCAAAGACAATTGGGAAAAAAACTCAATTAAACATATTAATTGAACCTTTATCAGAAATTGAACATATTAATCAGCGTTACTAATATCCTAACCTAATCTATCCTACAAACCACTCACATATACTGGACATTGAAATAACTATAACCTCCAGCCGAAAAATTCTTCAAACTTGCCGTTTGAGCACAATAGACTTCTACAGCAGAGAGACACGCGAATTGACTTGCCTGAAACACATGAAAACAGAGAATGAACAAAAGGAAGTGATTAGTTCTGTATTTAAGAACCAAATAGAAATGAAAACTGGACTAAACAATTCCAATAGGGGAAATCAACAAATTAAAACCAACCATCATCAAATCTGCCTAATTTTGCCAAAAAATAGGAACTTAAAATTTCCATTAGAACTATGCTAAGAATAGAGGGAACAAACTGGATTGCCTTCATTCTTTATCTCAACTCGTCCATCAGAACTATGCAAAAAGCCACTGCCCCCTTTTTTTAATATAAGTTCTTGTATAAATGAGAACATGATCAGTGATTTTCTTTTCATTGTAGACAGATAGGAAAAGAAAGGAGCTTTCATATGAAAGTTGAATAACTAAGCAGTGAACAACGAAAGCCAAATAAAGCAGCATGGAGAGTAACCGGAAATCTCTTAACATTCTCATCAATCACATAAAGCAGAAGTACTATCGTAAAGAAAGCTAGCAACATTAGAAAATATTTGAAAAAGTAGCATAGTTTTTTGGCATTTATAATAGTTAAATTCCATAGATTTTTTTAAAGGGAAAAAATATACTGACCTCTACTGGATTTAGTCGAGAGGAATACGATTTAGGATGGTAGATTATCTACACCAGCCACTGAGGAGGTCGTGCAAACAAAGAACAAAGCAGAGGAACTTCAAACTCTGATAGTTCATAAAAAATATAGGCAAAAAAGGGGTCGGCCTACATAAAATAGCTGAGGCAATCGATGTAGTGTAGAAAATTACCTGTCGATTTGGAGACGTCTAATGACGATGGACGGTAACTGATATGGTCCAATTAAATTAAATGGATGAACGGTAACTGATATGGTTCAATTAAATGGGTGAAAAACCAACACAGAGGGAAAAACAAAGAAATAAAAGAAGAGGTTGAACAACAACTGGGGGATTTCGGAGTCCCCATAAATTTGAGTAGCTAAACGGCCGTAAACGGTTCGATCTCAACCGGTAATCCAAACTGAACAGAAACCAATCTAGGAATGGGAAGCAGAAGCAGAAACGATGCTGAACGGATCTCTTGGTTTTAGTCTTTCCAGAACTCTTTCTCACCTGTTTAGTCTTCAAAGAGATCAGCACCAAATTGATACTTTCACTCGAAAAAGGCAGGGGTAAGAATTACTTATCGGTAAAGGTGAAGAATCATAAACAAAGGGAGAAATATAGATCTGGAAGCATCATAAACACCATTCAAAAATTTTTTCAATGACGATACAAAAATTAGAAACACCGAAGAATCATAAACATGGAGAAATATAGATCTGGAAGCATCATAAACATCATTTCAAAATCTTTGTAAAAGTCCATTCTCTAAATATCAAATATGAACTCACCATGGCAGATACAAACCCAATGAGAAAACAAATTAAACATTTTCATAGAAGAATCACTGTTAGACACATATTTTCCTATATTTTATATGTTAATTCTATTTGATTATGTGCCTATTTCTATGTACTTGATGCTTAATTTATTCATATTTATGTTTTAGGTACATATTGGAGTCCTTCAAGGCAAAAGGAGCTAAATTGGAGTCATTTAGAAGAAGATGGAAAAATTCTGTTTCGACCTTCTAGCGTGTCGAACTCGACCTGAAAACGGGTCAAAACAGGCTGCATAAATCAAAACTGGAATTGGAAAGCATGTGGGCTCACTCACTTTTTGGGCTGTCGCATGTCATGTTTTGGGCCTTTTAAAAGAGACTTGTATACCCCATACTCATTACATTAGTTATTATTAGGAATTTAATTTGTGGCAAAATTGTAATTTGCCAAAACCTAAATATTAGGTATATATTCTTAAGGCAGCCGAATTTGCTGGGGAGTTTTTAATCGAGATTTGGCCTTTAACTTTTAGTTCCAGAATTTAGATTTTGGCTTTTAGGCTTGAAACGTAACTTTGGAGCA
>AWWV01009483.1:0-24205 GCA_001974805.1 Corchorus capsularis | reverse complement strand
AATTACAACCCAACCTACCCCCTAATTGACAACTGAGACCAGCTTAAAATCCAGCAGAAAATCCCAAGAAATCCCAAAAAGTTGGAAATCCATGGACAACAGGGTCATCTCATGTTATCAAATTAAGCATTTTATAGATGTAGCCCGGTCTATTAACCAAAACAACTTGTGGTTACAGTGCTCTTATTATGAATGGCTTTCATTCATGCTTGCCTACATTTTCTTTATTATGAATCATACACAAAAATAATTGAATCTACTAAAGCAAGAACGTGACTCCGCAGTGAAGCTCACGTCACGCTGGGACAAACTTAGTTCCCTCTGGGCCAGTAATATATACCAATACAGCAACACTTTTTCAAAGGCTGAATGACCATTTCCCCTTGAACTACAACAGTTACATAGATTGGTAATTTTTTTGGCTAGATACATTTTTGCTACTTGAGGTTGGTAGGGATCGAAATTTTTTGGCCAGATACAAAGATTAGTAATTTGATAAAATTTTGTTAATAAATTCGAAAGATTTTATTTTGATGATTTTTTTTAATTTTATCTTCGTACTTATTTAATTTTTGTGTTAGTGTTGCAGGGCCGAAGTTGCGAACATGTTGATGCGAAGAGGGTCGCAATAGATAATGGAGCTGATCAGTATAATTTTTATTTTTTATATATGATGGATAGAAACAAGAAAATTACAAATAAAACTAGTGAATGGCTCTAGGCCAAGCTACTTCCATGGCATTCACTACAAGTAGGGAAGAGAGAACCTCAGACTATCAAAGATGTGTAAACCCAAGTCCAGGTTGCACACATGTTTGCTTCACGGTAAATATGGTGGATAGAACATCGCCAAGGCCTTCCGAGTAAATCCTTAACAGCAGCAAGTAAATTATTGTGAGGACCAGATGCTTCAAAATTGTTTATCTATTTGAAGAGCAGAAAGAGAGTCTGTCTCCAATATCACATCCCTAAAGCCCTTGTTCCAGCAAAGAAGCAGACCATGATAGATTCGTCATAATTCTGCTATCATCACTAAAGAGAAACCCACCCGATAGGCAAATCCATCTAGCCAGCAACCAATGTTGTTGCGAATCACTCCCCCTGCTGCTGAATCTCCAGGGTTGCCATGTGCACTGCCATCCACATTTACTTTCACAAAAGGAGCTTTTGGTGAGCGCCAACCAACAAGAATTTGGTGTTTCAATTGACAATTGGAGATTGAGATTACATCCAATGCTCCTTTGGCATGAGTGAAGATTAATTGGCTGCTATTAGAAGGCCAAACAAAATTAGGATCAAATAGAAAGCAATTTCGGTAGTGCCATATAAACCATAAGGCAAACATGAAAATAAAATTCCATGGTATCTCTAAGATACGATCTTTGCAGCAAACATTCTTTAGTATCCACAAGTGTAGATCCAAGGTGAAGAAATCTCCTTGGATTAAATCCGGTTGCAGCAATAGCCAAATTGAGCGCGCTCGAGAGCAATCTCTGAGTGCATGAAGCGAAGATTCCAAAACGGCAGAACACATAAAGCAACCAGAATGTTGAATTATGTGTCGATGATGAAGGAAAGATGCTGTAGGAATAAAATCATGAAGTATTCACCGAAGGAAAACTTTGAGTTTGTTCGGCCCAGGTGCATTAATTAGAAGAGTCAAGAACTTGAATGTTGTAAGCAGATTTTGTTGTAAAGACACCATCTCCCTCCAACTTCCATAGTCAAGAATCATCTTCTTGGTCTTTAGTGTTGATCCAGGTAGAGGCAATTTTTGTAACAACCTGCATTGGAAGAATATCTTGAAGATCCGCATAGCTCCAAGATCTATATTCATCACAATAATCAGCCACACTTAACTCAGCCTCAAATTAAGAAATAGGCCGCAAAGCATGATTAAGCAGTGGACTTTCAGACATCCAATCATCTATCCAAAATCGAGTTGTTTTGCCATTGCTAATCTTTACACCCAATCCCAAGCACAAAATTTCTCTCCCTTGCAGAATGCTACACCACGTATAGGAGTCGGTAGGTTTACTTGGAGCATCCAGGAAATCATGTTGCTTTAGATATTTGTGCCGCAAAACTTCTACCCAAAGAGCATCTTTGTTACATAAAATATGCCATCCCAATTTTGCAAGAAAAACAAGATTGGTCTTTGGCACATCACGAATATTGAGACCCCCTTGCTCCTTAGGGAGACAAACCTTTCCCCAAGGAACTCCATGCAATTTCCTATAACCAGTGTCAGTACCCCAAAGAAACTGCCTCATTAAACATGAGCGGGCAGATAAGTGGTTTGCATAAGATACGAGGGTAAAGCACTAAGAACAGATTGGATGAGAACCACCCTACCAGCCATAGATAGATGTTGATTCCCCCAAGAAAGTAGTCGTGCTTGAGCCTTGCTAATGATATCACCATAAGTTTGTTTAGTTACCCTGCCATGGATCATTGGAGCCCCAAGATACTTGCCAAAATCATCTGTCAAAGTAATGCCACAATGGTTGCTTAAATTCTGAGCAGTAAGATGATCAATATTAGATGAAACCAACATCTTCGATTTGGCCAAACTAATCTTTTCCCCTGAAGCTGCACAAAAATTATTAAGAATACCCATAATAATATCAAGTTGAGCAATGGAAGCTTCACCAAATAATACAAGATCATCCGCAAAACATACATGAGAGATGGATGGGCCATTTTGTGTGATACGCAATGGCCTCCATCTATATGTTGCCGAACCTCCTCATCAATCATATGACCCAGTTTCTCCAAACACAAAATGAAAAGATAAGGGGAAAGAGGTTCTCCCTGGCGAATGCCCAGTGATGGAGAAAAGAAAGGTTCCATTCCAGATTACTGTAAAAATGTTTGTAGTAACAATGTTCATGATGAGCTTGATCCAAGAAAGAGGAAGATTAATTTCCTCCAACACATGCTGCAAAAAATTCCAATTAATCCAGTCATATGCCTTTTCTAGATCTACCTTGATGGCAAGTGCTCCATTCTTCCTCTTCATCTTACGCATAATATAAATTTCTTCATTTATTTTCTTTTGTTTATTGAAGCTTTTTTTTTTTCTTTTAAATTTATTTAAGGATATTGGTTCGCATGATGTTAAAAACTCAAAATTTCTTATATATTTGGAAGGCTTTTAATTATTAATATGCTTGTTGGAACTTTGGTTTAGTTCAATATTCAAGATTTGATATTGTGTGGCATATTGATTTATTTTTAATGCTTCCTTATTATTATCCCCCTTTGTCTCTAGGTTTTAGAGGCTCAATTGAGAATTTTGTTGAGCCACAATGCAATCAAATATAGGTTTTAAAAGGTTTTGAAAGTATATTGTCTCTAGGAATTTGGCTTGCCCTGACATATATATATATACTAGACTTTGGCACATTCACTTCGTGAATGCAATTATATTTGTACAAAATACAATTATTTATTCTTTTATGAATTTTAAAATAAACACTTTGTATTTCTTTTTAAAATTAAATCTATAGATAATAAATAGTTGGTAGTTTTTTCTTTGAAAAGTTAGTGGTATAGTTTCTTCTATAATTAATTAAGTTTATGGGGTGGTTTTCTTTTCAAATGGGTAGTTTTTCATTTTAAAAAAGTTTCAAAATACATAATTTTTACCCTTTAATTGGTGATTTTCTTTCATATTGGTAGTTTTAATTTTTGGTATTTAAGTATTTTGTTAACTGAGTTCGTCTCCCGAGTCAACTCGTGAGACAAACTCAGCACTTCACATAAAATTTGGTAACCATACTATGAAATTTTGATAACCTCCCTAGAAATACCACTATGAAATTTTTGTAATCACATTTTGAAAATTTGATAACCTGTTTATCAAATTTTATTGACCCCTCTATGAAATTCTGATAATCATATTATGTAATTTTGATAACAACATTATGAAATTTGATAATCTTCCTATAAATTTTGATAATCCGATCTCTATGAAATTTCGATAATCACTCTATGAGATTTGATAACCGTCTATCAAATTTTGGTACTCCTTATGAAATTGAGACTTTTATGAAATTTTGATAACAACACTATAAAATTTTGATAACCTCCCCATGAAATATTAGTAACCTCGTAATGAAATTTTGTTAACCACACTATGAAATTCTTATAACCTCGTTATGACATTTTGATAATCTCTTTGATAACCTTTCTATATAAAATTTTGATAATTAACCACCCTATGAAATTTCAATAACCAACCTAAGAAATTTTAATAACCTGATCCTATGAAATTTTGGTAACCACACTATGAAATTTTGATAACTTCCATACGAAATTTTGGTAACCACGCTATGGAATTTTGATAACCTCCTCATGAAATTATAATAACCATCTTATGAAATTTTGATAACCATATAGAGACAAGAAAATCAAAATCATAATATCACCTACTCTTCTAACTCAACAATTTTCAATTAAACAAAGTTAATACGGCAAAACATTATATAACGAAGAGATGGAGCTTCACTAACAATAGTATTGTACGTGTTAGTGTTAGTTTAATCTTTTTATCGACTTTTAAAAATTGAAATTAAAAGTAAAATATTAAATTCAAAAAATAATAGTAAAGGAAATTTTGCATGTTCATCAACTAAAATCAATTTGACAAACTTATAATTCGGTCTAAATTGAAAATTTTAATTAATTTTTAAATAATAAAATTATACTAAATTTTAATAATGGAAATTTAGAAATATATTTGTAAAAAAGGGTGCAATCGGAAAACATAAAGTTTCTCATTATTCGTAGAAATTTGCACGTTCATCAGTGAAAATCAATTTTACAAACTTATAATTCGGTGTGAATTGAAATTTTATAATTAATTTTTAAATAATAAATTTTAATAATGTCAATTTAGAAATATATTTGAAAAAATGGTACAATCGGAAAACATAAAGTTTTTCATTATGCGTACTTTTATATATAGTATAGATAGCTTTGGAGAAATTATTGATTTTGTCTCATTTCGACCCATTAGGCTCGTTTGAGTTTATGAAGTCCAAATTTGCAAACCCGATGATTCGAAGTCTAAATCTGATATTCCTAGACCCAATTCGTTAATATGGAAGTCCAAAGAAGGAGTCCAAGTCCAATAAGTAATTATGATGCAATAATGATTCAGCCATGATGCAGCATTGTTAAATTCTATTGAAATGAGAACTTCACAAGAGCAATTTTGGAAGGAAATTCATAACTTTTGATCCAGAGTTCAGAAAAATGCAAATGGGATACCGTTGGAAAGAGGATTTTGAGATCTACAAGTTTCATGTTTATCTCGAGACCTAATTCTGCCATTTCGGTGGATGATTTTGCCTTGTAATTTCTGAATATAATTGATCTTCTCCTAAACCGACTTGGAGAATGTTTTGGACGAAAATTTAGATGCTAAAGATGATGTGGGGCATCCCTATTGGCCACGTTGTATCCTAATTAATGAGGATAATATAAATATATATACTATATATTATTTTTGTCCCCTATGAAAATTACTAACAAGCCCTTTCAACTTTTAACCTGGTGCCACCTTATCGCCCCATTTTGGTAATTTCTCACATCTAACAGATTAATTTAAAGCCCCTCCTTAAGTAACATCCATTATACTATATCTAATTAATAGCTAATTAATATCTAATTAATGGTTAATTAATAATGAATAAATTCAATTCACTTTGAATTATTTTAGTTATCTTTGTTTATACCTCAATTTACAATTGAGGATAAATTGGTCTTTGCATGTATTAGATCAAGATGAGTGGTCAGGATTTAATCAGAAATCCTGATAGGACTTAGTCTCCATACGACCCTGATTAAGGAAAAATCTTGTAATTAATAAATAAAGGCCAAAGATTAATAATTATCATTAATTACTCCCTATGTGCCGCCCCTACCTATAGGGATGTGGTGCAGCAAGTCTCAAGGGTGCAGCTTCCTTAGATACAGCAACCTGATACCTCAGGTAGAGAGTAAGGAAGGGGGTTATATATTACCTGACCATGCAGGTGGGAGATATATCATGGGATAAAATAATCTAAGTCTTTCCCATACCCAGGGAAGGCCGCCCTATGCCTATCATAGTCATAGGATGCAGTCTCCTCACCCCTTGCACTGAGGAGGCAGAAAGTAAGAGAGTAATACTATGAGGGAAAGCTCAGAATAAGCCAAGATTTTAACCATAGTCTATGGCTGATATACGAAACCTACTGGTGAAGTTTGAGCTTGATCCAAGGTCGTTTATGACTTTTACACCTTCTTCAGTAAAGGACAAAGTGGCTTTATGACCTTGTTATGGCCATAGCTCTCAGTAAAAGGGTATTTTCGTCCTTGGAAGGCCTAAATATCGCTAAGAATAGAGGATTTCGTGGCCTAGGTGATATCTCTAATACTCCATGGTCACCTCTCAGCCAATTTAGTAGTTTCAGCTCAATGGAGGCAACAGGGACTACACCTGATACAGTAGATGCAGCCTATCACCTCATACTACCTGGTACCTCATACTACCTAGGTACTATGAGGAGGGAGTCGAATATAGCTATGAAGGACGCCTCACACCCTTCTCCTCACCTTCCTATCACCTGCTGCAGCATCTAGAATGTGATACCCGTCCCTAGTTATTAAGTTCACTAGACTAAGATCATCATTTACTAAGAAATTAGGAAATTATGAATTTTGTGGATTAAATTATCAATGTTAAAGAGTTGAAGGAAAAAGGAAGGAGGACTAGATCGAAAAGATATTAAATGTCGAGGGGTTTGATAGCAATTATACCTAAATAATTTTTTTTTTAAAAAAAAACAACAACAATGCGTGGCTAATTTATAGCCACACATCATGAACAATTTGGGGATTATATATATAGAGACCCACCGCATCACTCCAAAAAGATGAGCCCTATTTTCTTTCTTTTTCTCTCATTTTCTCCATTGTTATCTTCTTCATGCTCTCCTCTTCCCAAGCTTGATTCCTCCCTCTTCCTACTATGAAAACCCTTGTTTTTACGTTCAAATGAAAGCTTACTTCAAGACCTAGCAAAGCCCCATAGCTATTTCTCCTTCTAGTTTTAAGATTTACCAAAGTGAGGGTTTGAAAGTGTTAAGAGAATTGGAGGCTAAAGTTGGTGATTTCATAATCATTGGGTAAGTGATCTTATTTTCTTGAAGTTGAGCTAGATTATGTTTCTTTAAGGCCATTTCTTATGTGTGATTGCATGAAGATTCTTTGAGCATGCTTAATTGTGATAAATTATGTGATGGTTATAGGATTTTGAAGTTTTTGTAAGGGTAAGCAATGTTGGTACAAGACTGTGATGAATGGGTTCGGTTTTGATGTTGTTTTAGGTAGTAAATGACGTTGGAATATTATGAAATTTGACAGGGCTGTAGATGGTTGTATAAGGAACAAACTTTGTTTGATAAGTTTTTGCAAATACTACTTGGAAATTGAGTTATAGAGTTCGGAATACTCTTTCGCAGAATTGGGGATTAAATCTGGAAAACTGACTTGTAGGTTGACTTTGAAAAGGTTTAAGCTCGAACTGGAAAAATTTTACTAAGGATCATTTTTAGCCTAATGAGTTATCTTTCTAATGGTTTTGGAATCAATTGAATTGGATGAGTATTGTGGAAGTTATGTCTGTTTTCCCAAAGTGTCGCATTGCTGGAATTGCAGAACAGGGGAGTAACGGGTTCATTTCTGGCAGCTTATTTCGAGGGGCATAACTTTGCCTTATGAAATCCAAATTGGGTCATTCTTGAGTCTAAACTGTAGGGTTTGGATCCCTCTAAAACTTTGTAGAAGAAAAGAAATTGAGATTATAAGTAAGAACTAGAGAAAAATGACCATATTTGAGACTGCTCAATGATTTCCAATAACAGGATGCCTTTGGTAATACTTGGGAATCAACTTGAAATTTGAATAGCATAGGAGCCGAATTTGAAAAGGGTTCTCTAGGAATGAATTTAAGTACTTGGAACCATCTTTCTAATAGATGTGATTTCATTGAATTTGGTTGAGATTTGAGCAAGATAAGATTTGTGTTTGTGAAGCCTAGATATATATGGTTAAGTTGGAGAAAAAGGAAATTTAGTAACTAAAAGATTCTGCTTATCTAAACCCTCTAATTGAGCATGTAAGGTTATAGAATCTCCGTAACAACCCTAGTATATTAAAGTTACCGTTTTACCCCTATTAGGTTAAAATTACAACTTTGCCCCTAGAAAAGGATTTGGTTTATCTAGTCACGTTAATTGAACATGTAAGGTTAGAGGATCACCATAACAGTCTTAGTATGTTTAAATTATTGTTTTGCCCTTTGTCGAATAAAATTACCGTCTTGCCCATGTATACTTAAAATGATCAAAAGAGCTTTAGAAAGTGTGTTCCGACTTAGAGACTCGTCCTGAAACATCATATGACATATGTTATACTCCTCGACTAAGACAGTGGGTCTGGGATATATGTTCTTATGATTTTACTATGTTTTATCCGGCTGTTTTGGCTTATTATTCTGGTTTATTATTTTGGTTTATGACTTTGAATTATGACATTGGTTTTAACGATTTTATTGTGTTGGACATGCTCAATCAGACGGCTGAGGCGCTGATCGAGACACCGGCTAGTCTCACAGTGGATTGACTTTGGGGTGTACGAGTCCCCTGAACTGTGAGTGGGTTGTCCTCAACGGAGAACCCGTTGAGGAAATGTTTTATTATCATTTTATATAATTGTTTTATAAATGGTTTTAATAAATTGATTTGGGTGCATGAGCGATCTTCGAAATGGTTTTGAACTGGTTGTAAGCATACGGGGACTCATGGGTTGGACGCAGCCCAGGGAGTACGTATGGCTGATTTTGGTGGAGAGCTAGTAGATTGTTGTTTGGCGGACCATGATTGAGATGGATCCACATGGCCGTCGGCTCCAGACCCGACACGCAAGCTAGCCGTTGGCGTGTGCATGGGAGAGCCAAACTGGGTGTGTTGCGGCCACCATGCAATGCCGGACCTAGGCCAACGTCAGGGGAACGGGCAGGAGATTTTATGACATATGATATAAGTGATTTGCCCCTGACGGTTCCGAAGGTTGACTCGGGCCAAGGTTACTTCGGATATATTTTATATGGCAGCCCATGGTTTTAAACCGAGAACTAGATTTATATACTTGGTTTTGTTAGTACTGATTGGTTTTGTTATAAATTGGTTTTATTAACTGTTTTGGTTGTGAGTGCACCCCACCCTCTGCTGGTTCTCTTTTGAGGGTGGCTCACTCACTGGGTACATTCGTGTACTCACCCCTTCAAATTCTTGTTGTATTTTCAGGGTAGTTAGGACTCTGCGTTCCCTCTGGCGGTCGAGTCGGTGGCATAGGATGTATTCACTGCTCTTAGAGGTACTTCTCACTACATGACGGGTCCCACTGGCATTGTCTCTGTTTATTAGCATTCCTCGTATCGTGTTTCTTCTTTACTAACTCACTATTTGGATTTGATTTGGTTTTCGATTTAAAATACTTTTTATCTCGGTTTTTGACGATTCCGCTTTTACTCTGATTTATAAACTCGGGTATTTCAAATTTATTATATGTTCTCATTTTTATTGTTTTTAATCTGATATTGACGCTTCGTGTTGCTTCGGAGTGCGTGACCGGCCGGCACGTGTTTCGAGGTGACATGGCGGTTGTCCGTGCTCGACTTCCGGGTTGGGGCGTGACATAGAAGGAGAAGGAAGCTCCATTGCAACTTCCTGGAAGTTTCCTCCGACCAATCAGAAGAGTTCGCCTTCCTCAGCAAGTAAATTACTTCCTCAGCAAGTAGAAGCCCGCCAGTTTCAAGACCCAGGCCGCCCCCTATATAAAGAAACCATTCCAAGCTTCAGAAATCAAGTCCTGCACTTCACACTTCTTCCGGGAATAAACTTTAAGCTCCGACTTATTTTCTCTCTGGCCCAGCGCCTTTTTATTCATGTTCATCACGAGTTCTTACTCGTTCTTTACTTTTTTCTTGTTCAATCTCGTCCAAGGACGTTAAAACACAAATCTCTTGTTTATTTTAGAGAAGACGGCAATCAAATTGTCCTTCTCCCCCCTGTTTATCACTTTTGGAAGTCAATCTAGTGGATCGATGATTTAAATGCTTCGGTGTGACTTTGATCCAGTCCCCACAAATCGCTCTGATCTCTTTTACTTTTTTCAACCTAGTTTCTTTGTCAATTTCAGCAAATTGACTGGCACGCCCTCATGCTGTCATTAAGTAGTTTTCGCAGAAACTCTATCAAGAGATTTTTGGCGCAACAATCTTATTATGGTTATATTGAATATTGCTTGCAGGTCTAATATCTAATCTAATAATAATAAGAATAAAAAGGAAATTAAAGAAAAAAAGATGCAACCCATAGAAATGAAATCCAGATCATAATGAAAGACTCCTTTCTTTTGTTTTCATTCACCTTTCTTTTGTTTTCATTCACAAAGGCGAAAGGTAAGACAAAAAAAAAAAAAGAATCCACCGTTCGAGTATTCCACCAAATTGCCTGAGAAAAGAGTAAGAGGGGCATATATATGTCATGGAATATCCATCCATATTGAATTGCGAATATAGAAATGATAAAATATTTTCTGATTGGACCAAAAAAATAGGGGTCTCCGGTAGAGACGAAAGAAGATAAAGATAAATAAGAAATCAAATAAGTAAAGACCTTTCATTCGATATAAGAATCAGTATCCGCATAAAAAAAAAGAAGAAAGAAAATAAAGAAATGAAAGAAAGGGGGAAGGAGGGGTATCATAATGAGTGAAAGCATGCCCTTATTTCTTATTTCTTCTCCGATCAACACTTTACCCTTTCTCCAACTATTTTCTACCTCTGTTATCCTTTATTTTTTACACTTCCTGTTGGGTTTCTGTTGTTTTGTTTTCGTTTTGTCCTCCCTGGGACTTACTGATATTCTACCTTCTAAAAGGTCTGTTTGTCAGTTATTGTCTTATTCTTGAGTGCAATCTGAGCTTCTAGGGCTGTTGTCGAGTTTGTGGAATGTTATTGCCTTTTAATGTTGGTACGAGGCTAGGAAACCAGACTTTCCATGCCTTTTAATGTGGAATGTTATTACCTTTCTTAGATTCCTTTCAATGTTTGAGTTTATATTAAAATGAGATTTGGATATTAGCAGGGAAGACTTCCTGTTGTTACCTTATTTGCCAAATAAAGATCGGAATTTTGTGACCTCAAATTATAATTGAAATAAATAAGGTGCCCCTTGATTTTTTTAAATGCTCTTACCCTATTTTTTTTGTAGCTTAACCATGTCCAACAGAAACAAGGCCAGAGTTGTTGACTTAGACTTCAAAGCAGCACTGGAAACTTTGTGCCAAACTCTCAACTTCAGCTCCTCTGTTTATGAAGCAAGAAGAAATATATGGGAGGCTTACCAAGCGAAAGTGGAATTTAGAGGGGACATCAGTGAGCGGTGGCACAATTTTTCCTACGAATACTCAGACGAAAGTAGAGAGCTTGCGGAGCAAAATAACGTAAAGACTGCGATTCTTGAATTGCAGGACACCCATGGAATTGAGATTGAAGATTTTAACTCGGATAAGTTGCTGCACTTGAGGTAGAACTTGCATTTCAGGACAACCAAAGGGCTATCCAAATAGCTGAACAACAACATCATATAGGGGAGATGAAAAATATGCTAGGAAGAATCAAGATTACTTCGTATAGCAAGGAAAAAAAATGTTATCGATGTTGGCTGCTATGGAAGTCAACAAATAGACTAGCTCAGTTCACTAGGCAACAATAAACAGAAGAAATAATTCCTAATCAATATGATTCTTCTACGAAATAAATTTTGTAATGTAATGTCTATGTCTTTGCTCTGTTTTATGCGTTTAGAAGAAGGATAAAGCACCATCAAAAGCCTAATTATTCTCCTTCATCCTCATTTTTTTGATTACACAAGAAGATTAAAAAAAAATGATTAAAAGAGAATTATGCTTCTCAATATTCAAGCCTACTGATGACATTAGCCTACATACCTATTATTCCCCTTCATCCTCATTTTTTTGATTAGACAAGAAGATTATAAAATAGATGATTAAAAGGAAAAATGATACAATCGTTTTTCCTACTCAACTTTCATTCATTTTAAGTGTTGAATGATATTTTATTTTAAGTAAATAATTAACAATCATTCCATTACATATACAATTTGATAAGAACCATCATTCTTATCTTTGGACTTTCATATAACCATCATATAGAAAAGACCAACAAAACCATATTTGATTCAAGGATTGAATGATATTTTATTTTAAGTAAATAATTAACAATCATTCCATTACATGTACAATTTGATGGCTAAAGCTATTCAAATTTATAATTAACCTATCAAAGACTTAAAATCCAAGAGCTCATTGGATACTCAGAGTCATAAGATCATTAGAGGTAGCCGTAGCATACCATACCATATTTGATAAGAACCATCATTCTTATCATTGGACTTTTATATAACCATCATATTCTAATTGTTTTACTGATTTCCAAATGCCAAAAGAGCAAGAGTTAAAAACAGGACATGATTGTCAAATGAAGTAAGACTAGATAAGAAAGAAACTATATTTATGTACTAAATATAGAAAAGACCAATAAAACCATATTTGATTCAAGGATGAATTGCACGGAGAGCAAAAAAAATAAAATAATAAAATAAAAAGACGCCCGACGCGCCAGCGCGGGCTACCCATCTCGTTTATATTATTTTAATAGTAAAATAATTAATTTATTATTTAATAATGGCAATTTATAAATTTATTTGAAAAAAATGGTACAATAGAAAAGCGTATCGTACTTTTATATATAGTATATATACTATATAGTATTTGAAACACCAGGGATATTACTAAAAGATCCTTTTGAGGATCGATGTGGAGGCTCGGTTTGAACATTTTTTGTCCTTTTATGTCTTTTCTCACTTGGTTAATTACTAAGAAAGCCCTCAATTAATTTCTCACCATTCCCTTTTCCTCCAGCCTTTTTTCGTAATTGCAACAGTTTTTAACCACTTAAATGTGAAAACATTTATTGACCATCATATCATGTATTATTTATTTACTAAGAAGGCCCTCAATTAGTTTCTCACAATTCATTTGGGCCTTTTTCAACTTTTTTGGAAGACCAATTTGCCCACTTTATGTCCTTCTTTTGTTCTTCCTAATTTGGCTATTTCTGTAATTTTATGTGTAAAACCCATCAAAGTCATGAGACTGATTGGTTCTGTTTTAATTTAATGATTTTTTTAAAAAATTAAAACGTCTCTCATCTCTCTCAAACTATAGTGGTAGAAAGAATTTAATTAGATTTGTGAGAAAGAGGATATTTTAAATAACAAAGGTTAATGTCCGAGAATAAGAAATGGATTACAAGCTACGATTTTATAAAAAAAAAAAAGAATTTTACAGCTATAAAACTCAACCACCATTAATAAGTTGTATATATAGAAAATTGAGATCCATTTAATTGGCAAACTACTTCACAAACACACAAAATACTAATAAAATTACAAATTTTTTAAACAAAATCCTTTTTGCATTCAAACAATAATAACAAAATCTATAACAAAGAATATTCGACGCGCCAGCGCGGACCGATCAACTTGTATAGATAGTAAAGTCATTGCCTAATAAGATATAATATCTGAATATTCAAACTAATTGCCCACCAAAATGGACAAAAAAAAGGTCTTATAAGGATGAGAAATTGGACCATTCAAAGCAAATTCTCATTGCACATTTGCTTCAGATTATCTAAGTCCAAATAGGATGTTGGAGACAAAAACAAAAAGCAAAATTAAATACAATGATTGGAAATAAAGAGAAAAGGTGAAATTAAATAGGACGTTGAAAAAAAAAGGTAAATTGACTTTCTTATAATTTAATATACGTATTATATAATTTAATAATTAATAGTGAAATAATTTTAATTATGATTAAAAAAATAATGGAATAATTAAAATATTAATTAGTAATGGCAATTTAGAAATATGTTTTAAAAATAAGGGTACAATCGGAAAACATAAAGTTTCCCCTTATATGATATTTACACTATTTTTTATGATCACATTATGGAATTTTGATAACCTCCCTATGAAATTTTAATAATGATACTATAGAATTTCGAGAACCTTTTTATAATTTTTTTTTAACCTTCTTATGAAATTTTGTTAACCTCCCTAAGGAATTTTGAAGACTTCAATATGAAATTTTGATAATTTCCCAATGAAATTTTGATAACCAACACTATGAGATGTTGATAACCTTCATATGATATATTGATAAGCATGTTATGAAAATTTAAAAACTTCCATATGAATTGTTAATAATCACACTATGAAATTTTGATAATCACACTATGAAATTGTGATAATCTCGCTATGAAATTTTAATAAATCTTCCTATAAAATTTTGATATAAACCTCCCTATAATTTTGATAACTTTCTTATGAAATCTTGATAACTACAAATTTTAATAACCTCCATATGATTTTTTGATAACCTCATAATGAAATTTTGTTAATCTCCCTATGAAATTTTGATAAACCTCTTATCAAATTTTGAAAACTAAACTATGAAATTTTGATATCCTCCCTAAAATTTGGATATCCTCCCTGAAATTTTGATTACAGCATAATAAAAGTTCAATAACCTTCCTAATTTGGTAACCATACTATGAAATTTTGATAACCTCCCCAGAAATACCACTATGAAATTTTTGTAATCACATTTTGAAATTTTGATAACCTCTTTATAAAATTTTGTTGACCCCTCTATGAAATTCTGATAATTACATTATGTAATTTTGATAACCTCGCTTTGAAATTTTGATAACAACACTATGAAATTTTGATAATCTTCCAATAAATTTTGATAATTCCATCTCTATGAAATTTCGATAATCACTCTATGAGATTTGATAACCTTCTACCAAATTTTGGTACTCCTTATGAAATTGAGACTTTTATAACCTTCATATATGAAATTGGAAACAAAGACAAAAGGAAAAATTAAATAGGAAATTGGAAACAAAAAGTCAAATTGACTTTCTTATAATTTAAAATATGTATTATATAATCTAATAAATAATAAAGGAATAATTTATGATTCAAAAATAATGAAATAATTAAAATATTATTTAGTAATGACAATTTAGAAATATATTTTTAAAAAAGGATACAATTGGAAATATATTTTAAAAATAAGGGCACAATCGGAAAACATAAAGTTTCCCCTTATTCGTACTTTTATTTATAGTACTAGTTTTAACTTTCACGTGTCCTTGCACGTGACCCAACGTGTTTAAATAAAATATTCATATGAAATTATGATAACCTTTATATTAAATTATGATAATTACACTATTTTTTATGATGCCATTATGAAATTTTGATAGCCTTCCTATGAAATTTTAATAATGAAACTATGTAATTTCGAGAATCTTTTTATAATTTTTTTTAACATTCTTATAAAATTTTGTTAACCTCCCTAAGAAATTTTGAAGACCTCAATATGAAATTTTGATAACTTCCCAATGAAATTTTTATAACCAACACTATGAGATGTTGATAACCTCCATATGATATATTGATAACCAGATTATGAAAATTTAAAAACCTCCATATGAATTGTTAGTAATCACACTATGAAATTGTGATAACCTCGCTATGAAATTTTGATAACCTCCCTATGATTTTTTGATAACCTCATTATGAAATTTTGTTATTCTCCCTATGAAATTTTGATCTACATACTATGAAATTTGGATAACCCTCTTATGTAAATTTGAAAACTAAACTATGAAATTTTGATATTCTCCCTGAAATTTTGATATCTTCCCTAAAATTTTGATTACTCCATAATAAAAGTTTAATAACCTTCCTAATTTGGTAACCGTACTATGAAATTTTGATAACCTCCCCAGAAATACCATTACGAAATTTTTGTAATCACATTTTGAAAAATTTGATAACCTCTTTATGAAATTTTGATAACCTCCTTATAAAATTTTGTTGACCCCTCTATGAAATTCTGATAATCATATTTTGATAAATTCGTTTTGAAATTTTGATAACAACACTATGAAATTTTGATATTCTTCCTATAAATTTTGATGATCTAATCTCTATGAAATTTCGATAATCACTATATGAGATTTGATAACCTTCTATCAAATTTTGGTACTCCTTATGAAATTGAGACTTTTATAACATTCATATGAAATTTTGATAACCTCCCCATGAAATATTAGTAACCTCCTAATGAAATTTTGTTAAACACGCTATAAAATTCTTATAACCTCGCTATGACATTTTGATAATCTCTTTGATAACCTTTCTATAAAATTATGATAATTAACCTTTCTATAGCTTTAGAGAAACTATTGATTTTGTCTCATTTCGACCCATTAGGCTCGTTTGAATCTATGAAGTCCAAATTGTTAAACCAGGTGACTTGAAGTCTAAATCTGATATTTTTAAACCCAACTCGTTAATATGGAAGCCCAAAGAAGGAGTCCAAGTCCAATCAGTAATTATGATGTAATAATGATTCAACCATGATGCAATATTATTAAATCCCATTGAAAGGAGAACTTCACAAGAGCAGTTTTGGAAGAAAATTCATAACTTTTGATCCAAAACTCAGAAAAATACAAATGAGGTACCGTTGGAAAGAGGATTCCGAGATCTACAGCTTTTATGTCTCGAGACCTAATTCTGCCGTTTCGGTGGATGATTTTGCCCTTGTAATTTCTGGACAGAATTGATCTTCTCCCAAACTGACTTGGAGAATGTTTTAGACGAAAATTCAGATGCTAAAGATGATGTGGGGCATCCCTATTGGCCACGTTGGATCCTAATTAATGAGGATAATATGAATTTATAAAATTTTCATAGTAAAATAATTAAATTATTTTTTAATAATGGCAATTTAGAAATATATTTGAAAAAATATGGTACAATAGGAAAATGTAAAGTTTTTCCTTATTCGTACTTTTATAGGATCTGAATATTCAAACTAATTGCCCACCAAAACAGAATAAAAAAGGCCCTATAGGAATGAGAAATTGGACCATCCAAAGTAAAAACCCATTGCACATTTGCTTCAGATTATCAAAGTCCAAATAGGAGGTTGAAGACAAAGACAGAAAGCAAAATCAAATACAACAATTGGAAATAAAGACTCAAAATTAAATAGGACGTTGGAAACAAAAAGTCAAATTGACTTTCTTATAATTTAATATATGTATTATATAATCTAATAATTAATAATGAAATAATTATAATATTATTTAGTAATGACAATTTAGAAATATATTTTTTAAAAAAAGGGTACAATTGGAGATATGTTTTAAAAAAAGGGTACAAATGGAAAATATAAAGTTTCCCTTATTCGTACTTTTATATATAGTATAGATATATATATATATATATATATATAGATTAGCATTGAGTTCGGGTTTTTCATGTTCGGGTTTTACATTTTTCGGGTTCTAGTTTTTCCGAGTTTGAGCTTTTTTAGGTTCGAATTCGGGCGGGTTCAAGTTTTAACTTTTTTTATCAATCAAGTTCAGGTCGGATTTAGGTTTTTCAAACGGGTTTTTCTCGGATCTTTCTCGGGTCTTTCTCGGATCGTATTCATTTTGCTACCTCTCTAAAAGAGATCAGGTTTACATTTTTCGGGTTCTAATTTTTTCGAGTTTGAACTTTTTCAGGTTCGAATTCAAGCGGGTTCAAGTATTTAACTTTTTTTATCAATCAAGTTCAGGTCAGATTTAGATTTTTCAAACGGATTTTTCTCGGATCTTCCTCGATTCTTCCTCGGATCGTATTCATTTTGCTACCTCTTTAAAAAAATCAGGAGTATATCATGTGAGGCACGAGAATGGGTTGGAACTTAAACGAACTTCAAATTACTCGCTAAGACCCAAATAAATTTGGACCGAAGCGCGGGTCACAAGTTAATTAAGATTTAAAGACCCATAAAACTGCGGTTTCATTAGGGTCGCATTATATGGCAAAAAAAAAAAGGTCGCATTATCTCCCCTTACTGAAACCTAGATACGTGAAAGAATATAAAAAGTTGTCCTCGACGCAAAGCTGTTACAGTGAAACCCTCCGGCGGCGAAGGTACACGTGACCGCCCATACGGCCATTGTTTGGTTGCGAAAATTAAGTACCCAAGAATCATCCGCAAACCGCAAGGCGGTGACAACGAAGGAAACTTGCGTCAACAAAGAGCAGCAGATACGGTGAAGGAAGCCAAACAAGGCGGTGATCGTCGTTCAGGGCGCTAAGGATTTGAGGTAATTAAAATTCACCTGCTATCGGCAATATGGCTACGCCACTCGTTTAGTGCCATGTTACTTATAATTGTTTTGCAATCTTGTGTGTGTTTCTGTGCTGAACTTTTGTGATTGAAGAGCCTTATTGTTGATCCTATATTAAGGTCTCATCCATCATTAGCATTAGCATTTGTTTACAGTAGATAATCTAGATTATGGGTTTTCAATTTACTCTCTTGATATGATGGGTTTCGGTTCATTCTGTTTTTTATGATCCGTTTGTCATACCTGGATTTATGTTAAAAACCTGGATTTATGTTAAAAATGGTTATTGAAAGCTTCTTTAGGGTGAAAAGGTTGTATTTGGTTCTAATTCTAAATGTGCTCTGTGGGGACAACAATGACATTCAATTGAAGTTTCCATTGATATTATTTAACAAGTATTCTATTACACCGGCATCTCTATCTCTTCATGATTTAATTTGTTATTTATTAATAATTTTGCAGTTTTATACTTCACTATAATGACAGCAGTGGTAACTTCCACTCCATCGTTGGAGCTTTTGGGTACTTACTTAATCATCATTTTTTATTATTTATTTAATATATCTATTTTTTTGATTGTTAATATGTTTTTTCTTCTTCCATTTTGTGTAGTTCAAGAACGAGATGGGTTTTCTATTTGGACAGGGCCCCATGGTAAAAAAAATAACATTTTAGGGAAAGAGAACGATTCAAAAGTTTCTTGCACCAATGTGGAGTTTAGTAAGTTTAGTGAGGATGGATCCAGACTTATGGTGGTAACATCGAACTCTATCTTTGTGTATGACTCCAGTACTTGGAAAGAATTACGAAGTTTCCCTATAAATTCTTTGCACTCCGTGTTGTCCCCACTTGGTACTTACCTTCAGACCTTTGAGTCATCTGAAGCATACACAACAGAGCACGGAAATGTGGTTTTATGGGAAATAGAGACCGGGAAAGCTGTTACCCGACAATTTCAAACAGAGATGCCAAATGGCACATGGTATGATACATACAAGCTTTGACTTGTTGCATGAAGTTCTTCAGTTTGTGGTTTGTATATTATAGTGGGGTAGTTTATACATGATGCCAACTTTGAGTATAATGTCATTTATTTTGTCATCTATTTTCCTTATATCTCCATGTTGGTATGTCTTTGATTTTATATTTAATTAAGTTTGTGTATCTTTTATTCAGGCACCCAATCCAATTTAGTTCTGATGAAGTTGTCGCTTGTCGACTTGCTCCAAATATTGGAATAGATTTTTTTGATGGAACAGACTTCTCAAAAGGAATAGTATATAAATTAGAAATTTGTGGTGTTGTCCGATTTGAGCTTTCCAAGAAACCTGGGTCCTATGTGGCTGCATATGTCTCAGAATGTGAGGAAGAGGTAAATCTTCCCATTGCTTTTTGTAGATGATTGTTATAAAAAAAAAAAGAAGTTAGTGTTGGTAATACATACATATCATCCGGTCCTAGATTAACAACTTGCTAACTATTCTTTTAACTTGTCATTTTTTGTAAACTTTAGGAGAGGCAAGCTAGTGTCCAGATTTATGCTTGTGAAAAGTTGCAGAACCAACTTCTTCCTCGACGTAATATTGTTCATCATTATACTCCGAAGCAGATGAAGTGGAATAATGGATCTACACATTTTCTTCTTGTTACGCATCCTATTGATGAGAGAATCACTCAACTACCATGGGAACTTAGCTACCTTACAATTAATATGATGCGTGGTGTAAAAGTACCCCTTGGTATGTTCTTTCGTTTTGGATAGAAAGTAACATTTTTCTATTTCACTATTTACAACATTGACTGTTTATACATTTTGGCAGATGTGGCGGGTCCCGTTATTGATGTGCAGTGGTCGTATTCTGGAAATGAGTTTGCTGTTCTTTATGGATGTATCCTTTTCTTTTGCATCGTAATAGATATTATTAATGTTAATGCGTAATAGTGAAGATATCATACTTTGCCTTGACATGATTTCAGTTTCCAATGATAGATGTGCAACTGTTTTTGACAAGGAGGGCAAACGATTAAATGATGTGAAACATGCTTTTTACAGTACTATTCAGTGGAGCCCAAAGGGAAATTGTATCCTTTCATAATAATTTTATACATATTTAGTCCAATGAACTTTATTCAATTTATAGTTTTGTAACACAATAAATTTTGTACCCTTAAGTCTATGATGATATACAGTTCTATGTTTGGCTGGTTTTGGAAGCAAGGTGTCCAATGGAATGGTACGTAAGAACTTATTTAACCTATTTGGATTTTTCATTTCATTTCAAATTTCAAAATTTACTTTGGTTGTGGTGTTCTTCCCTCTTATTGTAGTTTGTATGGTTTAGCATATATAATAGTTCGTTTTTAGCCCTATTGTCGCTCTACCAAAGTCATGATTGCTGTTTTTTGGGTTTTCATGTATGTTGATCATCAAGTCTTGATGAATACATGCTTCTGTCATTATTAGTGTGATTAATTTGTCATGGTCTTATGCTTCAGCTCTTTTGGGACTACAAAGAGGAAAGTGTGAATAAAACTGTTAAAACAGATACTCGTGGATGCTCAGTATACACAAGTGGGTGGTCTGCTTGTGGACGCTTTTTCATGATTGTGATTACCAATAAAAGTCGTCAATGGTATGATGTTCTGACTATAAGAGATTGCATAGGTCAAATTTCAATGTTTACCTCCTATTTTGTCTCTATTTAAATATTTGTCAAATCTTTTGATTAATCTCTGATTTGTTCTGTTATTGAAGCTATACAATTTATGATTACACTGGAAAGTTTATTGGTACTGTGGAAAAGTCTCTCGGATTGTTACAGGTCAGTATTGCTTTTAAGCGGTGCACATTTTGAAATGGTCTCATGCGCTTTTGCTCACGTGGACCTTTGATTATTGTTCATGTAGGTTGATTGGAAGCTAGAGCCATCAAAAAAGGATGATGAAATAGCTACCATGGCTAAAAAAGGTTATATTTTCTTCCATTCTTCAGTTATTCTTTGGTTAGGAAAATCTTTTCTGATGATTGATTGATCCGTGACATTTTTAATATTTTCCAGAACAAGGTACTGCTCAGCAACAGAGTGCAGAGGTATATTATTTAGCCTCTATTTAATTGTCATATTACCAAGATTTGACACCTCTTTTCTGAATTATTAATTTTTCTAAATTAATTGCTTAATTGCTTGATGTCGTCACAGGGGAACAAGAAGAAGAAGAAGAAGAACAAGAAGAAGTAGCAATGGAATGTAATGGAATATGGACAATAGTATATATAGTCTTTAAATATAGTAGCTTTATCAAACTTTGAACAATAGTTTTTATATGTAAAAGAATAGTTTAACTGAGTAGTCTACATAGATGGAAGTAGTAGAAATTAAGATTAAGAAATCCAATTTGGAAGCTATCATATGGTAGACATAAATAAACCACCTACTAAAAGAGATGTTAAATGGACTAATTGGCCCAAGGTTATCTTAATACAGGTTTATTTGGGGCAGATTCATTTTAACTCTGTATTTGGCTTAACCCTAGGACGACGCGTGTCTTTTTTTCCCCTTCTCTCCTTATTCTGTTTACTAGGGACTGTCATGACAGCTTGACAGTTGACAGCATCATAAATCTATTATACCCGAAGCTGGAAAGGATTTAAAGTAAAAAATTATCCATAAACAATTTTTTTTTTCAAGTATTTCTACAAAAAGTTTAGATATCTATACTAACTATAATGTGAAGTTCTGAGTTTGTCTCATGAGCTGACTCGGATACAAACTCAGTTTTTAAAAAATTAAAAACTACAAATTTAAAAATAAACCATCAAGGATATATCACTACAAAAAAAATGGAAAATAGAAACGGAAAATAGAGACATTTTTTACGTAAAAAAATGTCTCTAAACCGATTAGAGATAGAATCTGAGACGGAAATTAATTCGTATTGAAAAGTGGTGTTGCTAAAGATCAGAGACAGAACAAAAACGTCTCTGTCAGACACGGAATCAGAGACATCCCTTAGATTTGAGATTAACTGTCTCAAATACTGTTTCAGTAGAGACATATTTTGATATGAAACTTAGAGACAGTTATAGAAACAGTATTTTCATTATTAATTTTCTATAAATTAATTTTCTATATTAATAATTCTCATTATTAATTTAATATATTAAATGCATAAAAATTATTTGTGCAAAAAAACAAAAAAATTATAATACTCTTAATAATTAATTACCAATAATAAAACTGAAATTATATTAATATATTAATATTATAATAATGTTTACAAACATTTGTGCCAAAAAAAAAAGCAAAGTATACTTAGCATTAACATTAGGATGAATATTCAAGAATAGAGCAGAACATATTTAAAAACTCAGACACCCTTTTTCTTGTCTTGTAACACCCATTTCCTTGGCTTGGTTTCTCATGGAAAGTACAACACTTTGGCTAGCCCTCTTGCTCTTCCCATTGGGCCAAAACTTTTCTAACCCAAAATCAATCATTTTGATGTCTCCTTATCTCTTCCATTACTTCAACAGAACAATCATTTACCCTCTTCTTTGACATTCATAAGCTTTGCAAGAGCAAAAACTGCATTGAACCAAAACTAGAAACTCAATTAAGCATTAGTACTTATATACTAACCGCAAAGACCAATCAACCAACTTATCCAACATTTAGTACTTGTATATAAATAATTAAGAACAAATCAATAAACTCATCATATTAATCTTCAAATTATAAGGCTTCTATACCCAAACCAAGGCATTGAGGCTAACATTACAGCTTTGATTTCCAAAGATTCATCTCTTCATTCCAATCCAAACTACAAATTTCCCCATACCAACCACCAAAAATCCCAGCAAACAACAACATATCCAATAATTTGGTAGTTTAGTGCTTATATAACTAATAAAGACCGAACTTAAAACCTCCATGGATTCCAATATTTCGCATTTACCCATATAGTAAGCAGGAAAAAAAAACATGAGAATTTAGAAAAGAAAAAGAAAGAAATTGACCTTGCCATTAAGCCACATGAGGTCTTGATGGAAGGCGGGGCTGACGGCGATGGTGGGTTGATTCCAATATTTAACATGTGGTCATTACTCCTTTTTCTATAGCAAGGTAAGGCCTTTTCACTCCCACCTGGGCCAAATTCCATTGTAAAATTCACAAATTTTATCTCGTTAATTAGGAAAATAGGATATTACATGATTGTCAAACTCATCATAAAAGCAAAATGAAATTTGGCAGTAAAAAACTGAGCATTCTCTAAATAGAAAGAAAATTACAAGATCTCCATTTCCCAATTGTAGATAATAAATATAATTCAAAACAACAAGGTCAATTTGAGATCAATATACCCAAGAGAAATGAGATCAACCCCAGATCTGGAAATACCTTCAGGTATTGTGAGAAGAGGTTGGGAAGAACAATCGCAAGCGCAAGGTGGGCAAGTGTTGGAGGAGTGGCTAACAGCTGCTAAGCCTTCCATGACATGCCAGTACAAAGGTGGACTCACTATGTAGCCGAACAAACAGAGACCCATTAGACCCAAACCATTGGCGTTGGAGAGGCGAGGACTGAGAGAGAGAGGGAGATCGAGAGATTAAGAGAGACAAAGAGAGAGGGGAAAGAGAAGGGAAAAGAAAGAATGGCAGTGGCGGTTGGGTCTCGAACCGGTGGAGATTGGCTGATGGTGGTGATGAAAGGGGGCGGCGCTGGTAAGGGCTAGGGTTTCGAGTGAGGGGAAGAAGAAGAGGAAAGAAGGGGGGCGGGGAAGAGAAAGGAGAAA